>JAOTOM010005023.1:260000-395000 GCA_034440615.1 Ashinkailepas kermadecensis
ACACATCTGCCGCCGCCGGTGCACGGTGTCGCTGATCGGCATAGCGAGCAGCTGGCGGTACATGCGGCGCGTGCGGCGCGCACACTAATGGGCTGAAGGGGTCCACTCTGCCGGCCGTCACAACACTGTGTGCACACCTGTAGCTGATGCAACGGTCGTGAAAGGTGCAGTCGCTCGCACCCGGCCTCCTGGCGGCACTTCGTGCGCCCCCCCCGCTCCCCTCTCATTGGTGAGATGGCTCACCAATGCCGCCGCCTTGCACCGTCCAGTCCCCAGGGTTGGTCGACATCGTTTTTGTTCTGGTCTTTAGCGTATACAAAAATTCCATCAGCTAGAGGAGCCACGCTAAGCACAAACTATGTTACCCCGGCTTATGTGACATCTCGCATCAGGCAAGCGAGATAGAGAAGGTGAGAAACATCGGACGGGCGAACGAAGAAACTGGCGGAGTGGACGGGACACACGGAACAAATATACCGGCATGCATGATATAAGGCATACATTACACGAGACAGTACATTTGGAGGGTGGCCAACGGCCTTCGCCTCTCCCCGGCCTTGCCGTAGTGGACCGTGATGTGGGAGATGGGCTCCGCGGACCACCCGCGACCTGGAGGCGAAGCGGAGACCAGAGCGTCCAAGGCGAGCTGTGGGCGTCCAGGCGCAATTGTCAGCCTCCTGGGGTCACCTGGCACCGTCCAGCTGCACAGAAACGAGCCAGCGTGACCAACGGCGCTCCCTGAGAAGACGCCTGAGCGCTTGATCTGTCGGCGTTCAGAAGACCAGCTCGACCTCGCCGTGTCCGCTGCCCGCGAGAGGATTGTCTCACCAGCGGCCGACGAGAACGCAAACGAAAACGATCAGGGATCATGGGCGGGGCTTTGGTGCTAGCAGGTGATGTTTGAGCACCGTCGAAGAGAGGCTGAGCACCACCTAACTGTCATAAGTTCAGCATTAGTGCCTGTGGCAACGTGCTGAAAAGCTCCACCTAGAAACAACACGACCATGCAAAGACCCCCAAATTACCGAAAGACTTCGGAGAACTTCGCCAGTGTCGGAGACAAGCCTTGCACGCGGCGCTGTCATCATGTGCTGTGCTGTGCCACCACGTGAACACAGCACCGACACGCGCCTCGGCTGCAGAAGACATCAAACCGGGCCGACATGCACACAGTTCCACGCCAGGCCGGTGACGTCACGACGTCAACCTGTGACGTCACGGCGTCAACCTGTGACGTCACGGCGTCAACCTGTGACGTCACAACGTCAACCTGTGGCATCACGTCAACCTGTGACATCACGACGTCAACCTGTGACGCCACAGCGTCAACCTGTGACGTAACAGCGTCAACCTTGAAGTCACAACGTCAACATGTGACGTCACGGCGTCAACCTGTGACGTCACGACGTCGGACCGTCGAGATCGCGCGCGAATGTCGGCAGCGAGGCGCGCCGCTAATGAACTGGACCTGCGGCCGACGCGCTGGCTGTCGACTGTCGTACCGGCCCGAGATAGTGGACTCAATTAATGGCTGCGGGGAGGTGCGGCCGGCGCGACCCAGGCCGCGCCGGCCCGCCCGTCCAACTAGGCGCCGCCGCGTCAGCCCGCCCGTCCAACTAGGCGCCGCGACCCAGGCCGCGCCGGCCCGCCCGTCCAACTAGGCGCCGCCGCGTCAGCGCCGTCGGCGCCGACACGTCAGCCGGCTGGCCGCGTGCGCGCCAAAACTGACGTCAAACATGACGCCAAAACCGGCGCCGCAATCGCGCGGCAATCGCCGCCGCCGCCGCCGCCGCCCGGCGGAATGCGATGAGGAAATGGGCGGAGAAGCTGAGCGGCGAAATCTGCGCCCCTCCCGGCGAGGCTTGGCCCGGCGGGCACCGTTCTCCAGGCGGAGGCCACGAGCAGTGGGCCCCCAGTGGTCGGTGTTTGTCGTGAGCGACATGTCCAGAGTTGGGGACGCTTCAGGTGCCCCGACCCGAGACAGAGCGGAGTCATTGCGTCGTAAAGACACAATCCTGGGTTACGTTGGGCAGCCCCGTTGAAATGTCCGTGTTGATTAAGATGAATATAATTTAAGTTAAGTAAATAACTTGAATGTAGTCTGGAACCTCATCTAAGAAGAACAAAGACATTTTGAGATCAATAGCATTCATTCATTCATCCTGTAAAGAGATCCGACTTGGTGTGTGGTGTGTGTGGCCAGGTGGTCAAATGACACGAACCGGCCACGGGCCGTAGCAGGTTATGGCTAGGCATGTGTTAAGCCCGGCTGCTATTCGGGTCAGGTTCGGGTCAGGTTCGGGTCAGGTTCGGGTCAGGTTCGGGTCAGTATACAGCCAGGTTCGGATCAGATTCGAGTCAGGTTCGAGTCAGGTTCGGGTCATGCTCGAGTCAGATTCGGGTCATGTTCGAGTCAGGTTCGGACCAGGTTCCGGTCAGGTTCGGACCAGGTTCGAGTCAGGTTCGAGTCAGGTTCGGGCTATGTTCAGATTGGGTTCGGGTCACGCTTGGGCTAGGTCCGGGTTAGGTTCGTGTCAGGCTCGAGTCAAAGTCGGGTCAGAGTCGAGTCAGGTTCGAGTCAGATGTTGGCCAGGTTCTGGTTAGGTCTGGATCAGTTCCAAATCATTGCGGTCCGGGTCCGGCATTAGGCCAAGGCCAGAGCCAGTCTCACGCCCAATCCCAATGCCAGGTCAACAATTCGATCCTCCAACCAGATTCGAATCACTCCGTGTCACGCTCAGGGTCAACCTGCCTCAGAGCTGAACAATCCAGGTCACCGTAGCCGACAGCACAGCCGCACTGCTTCCTTCCTGCATCGCACCCCGGCGGCGGCGGCTATTTCCGCCGCGACTCCCGGTGACCCTTCACCCACCGGCGAGGTCACTACCTGTTGCGAACAGGTGGTGTCGGAGCCGCGGCGGCGGCTGACGCTGACGGTAGCCGCTGACGGCAGCCGCTGACGGCAGCCGCAGCCGCCGCCGCCACCGCCGCCGCCGCCGCTGCCAGGCAATGCGCCGCTCCAACAATGCGCCGTTTGGCAGCCGGCCGGCGCGTGTGTGTGTGTGTGTGTGTGCGGTAGACGTGAGGTCGACACGGGCCGCGTGCCTGGCCGGTCAGCGCGCGGACGGCCGCGATACGGCGACGAAATGGGTCGCAACAGACAATCAAGAGGATAGCGGCGTGTCGTGCTCTACATGTCACACACAATGATGACATGGAATGGTGGAGGCCAGGTATAGAGCAGGTCAGAGCATGGCATGCTCTACATGTCACACACAATGATGACATGGAATGGTGGAGGCCAGGTATAGAGCAGGTCAGAGCATGGCATATGATGTGGAGGACAGGTATAGAGCAGGTCAGAGCATGGCATGCTTCGAGTATGCAAAATATGACTGAGGATCAAACGAGGAAAGAATATATGGGCGGGTATAAGACGGGTATACGGGTATAAGATGGGTATATCTTATACGGGCGGGTATAAGAAAGAACATTTCAACAAGCAACAGAAGTAATATTTCATGACGTGCAGCCACCATAAGAATTCATCTCATCTAACGAACCATCCATGTAACACAGCGGCTGGCAAGAGATTCGTAGCCTCTCCCTCTCTCTCTCTTTCCTCCCAAATCGAGAGAAGTTGCATATTCCACATGGCATCTGAAAAACCCAATTTGTAAAGACTCTCCGCGCAGTCTTCCGATGACCCAAGGTATGATGCATTCCTACTGAAATGGATTACTCGAGACGACTCTCAGGTGGGCTGGTGAGGCATAAACAGTGAGAGGCAGAAACAAACAAAGAGTTCTACCCCAGGAGGCATAACACATCGATCTATGTCGACCAGAATAGGACTGAGTAGGCTGAATTCGATCGGTGAGGTGCCAATAGTCACCACTATTTATGCACACGCCAGTCAATGCAGCAGCCCACCAATCTCTGCAAAATGGTGCACCATCGTCCTCGCTGGGCGCTCATGGAATCCACTTTGCATGGGGACTTTCTCCAACGCTTGCGGTGTGGCAGAATGTTCTACCCCCATAGTGCAGAGTATCTAGAAGTCAGTTGTTCCAGATTCAAAACGTAAGTAAGTGGCTTACATTGCTTGTCAAGCTGGTTTAGAGACATGGTTGAAAGGTTAATTCCAATAAAATGCAGATGACAGTATGTAGAATGGAACGAAAGCTTCGAAGTGTGACAAGCATGAAGGTATATCCTCTATCAATGCGTCACGTATGGTACAGAGTCTGAGTGCTTACATCGATAGGAACTTGACGTTTAAAGATCATGCTAAGCATCTGAATGGGAATATACTGGAAGTCTAGCCGCACTTGCACGCTGTCACATGGCTATATGGTACTCGTGGTAAAACCGAAATGCACCGCACTCAAAAGATACTGAACTTCACAGCCAAAGTTGTAGGTGGTCGATGCTAGTTGGATCACATTTCTGATGTTTTGAGAGCATCAAAGTGTCTGAAGGGAAATTTAATGTCGATGTCAAACCATCGTCGATGCCGAACCATCGTATATTAATTACCTGGAAGTTGGAAACACCTTACGCCTGTCTGACAGCTGCTTCCCACGACCAGAGCGAGCACGTCCCGCGCCAGTCTGGTCATTAGCTGTGACCTGTGACCGACCAGCATCAGAACGGAAGCTGACCGACGACAGTTAGCCAGCAAAGGAGTAAAACATTATGGGGTAGTCTGACTCCAGTCAGAGCGATACAGTTTTCCAACACGATTAGACAGAATTGTTAAAATACAAAAAAGGGCTTTAAGAATCATAGATAAACAGCACTATGCATACCCTACAAATGAATTGTTTGTCAAATATAACATTCTGAAGTTCCCTCATATTGTGCAGGAACAGAGCATATTACTACTTCACAGATTTTTTAATCAAACATTACCAATCACTATAATGAATATGTTCCAATACTCATCACCAAGTAATTTAAGGCATGTTGATCATTTCCATGTACCTTTGTCATCGAAATCCTATAGACTTCATTCCATACCATTTATAGCACCAAGAACTTGGAATACTATCATTGGTACAAAATTTCCTTCCTGCAATCATGTGCCTATTAAGAAACAAGATATAAAAAAAAGTTATCAGAGTTGATTTTATTAGCTCATATATCACAAATTAACTGGTGAGCAAAAATTAACCTTGATCATTTGCACACTACAAAATGTGTGCATGTGTGTGTATGTTTATGTATGTGAATGTTAGTATATGTGTATGTATGTATATTTGTATAGATATGTGAGTGCATATGTGTCTATGTATGTTAAGTATGTGTAGGTGTACATGTTTCATGTGTGTGTATATGCAGGTTTGTGTGCTTGTGCATATGTATGTACATGATCCAACTTCTCCATTTTCCCCCTCATAACACATTTCACTTCGTGGCCCCAGGAGCTCCTTGGTGTTACTAGCTTGCCACCTAGCTGAGGTGCTCCTGGGGCTACTTCTACTAATAACTGGTGGTGGCCTATCTGCAAACAAAAAGACCAAAAAAAGGATGCAACCATTTGTATTGAACAGCAGACAAATGACATATGTATTGGCATCCTGAGGCATTCCTAAGCTGGCTGTCCTAACTTTTGAATAGCTGGCGATGGGAAAGCCCAATATCAATCGAGCCTGTAATAGTGCGTGTAGCCAAATAGGATAGGCTGCTGCATCCGAAACAGGGGTCGACATTTTTAAAAAGAAAAAAAGAGAACAAAAGTGTGTTCAGCGCGGCATAAGTGGCATTACAGTGACACACGAAACGTAGCATGTCAGCGACATGTGAGGTGGACATGCATGCTGATGTTCACGAGTGTAGTGTAGTGTGAAACGTAGCATGTCCGCGACATGTGAGGTGGACATGCATGCTGATGTTCACGAGTGTAGTGTAGTGTGAAACGTAGCATGTCCGCGACATGTGAGGTGGACATGCATGCTGATGTTCACGAGTGTAGTGTAATGTGAAACGTAGCATGACTGCGACATGTGAGGTGGACATGCATGCTGATGTTCACGAGTGTAGTGTAGTGTGAAACGTAGCATGTCCGCGCCATGTGAGGTGGACATGCATGCTGATGTTCACGAGTGTAGTGTAATGTGAAACGTAGCATGTCAGCGACATGTGAGGTGGACATGCATGCTGATGTTCACGAGTGTAGTGTAATGTGAAACGTAGCATGACTGCGACATGTGAGGTGGACATGCATGCTGATGTTCATGAGTGTAGTGTAGGTGGGAACGTAGCATGTCGCGCCATGTGAGGTGGACATGCATGTTGATGTTCATGAGTGTAGTGTAGTGTGGAACGTAGCATGTCCGCGCCATGTGAGGTGGACATGCATGCTGATGTTCACGAGTGTAGTGAGTGTGGAACGTAGCATGACTGCGACATGTGAGATGGACATGCATGCTGATGTTCACGAGTGTAGTGTAGTGTGAAACGTAGCATGCTGCGACATGTGAGGTGGACATGCATGCTGATGTTCACGAGTGTAGTGTAGTGTGACACGTAGCATGTGCGCATGTGAGGTGGACATGCATGCTGATGTTCATGAGTGCAGTGTGTTTTATGCCTTCAGTTTTCAACGTTGTTTTCAATTCCAACGTATTCTGCCGACAAAAGTGGGCTATTTTGGGGTCTGCATGAAATAAGCGATCAGGTGCGATACGACATGAACACATTGAGGTCATTCCTGACACGCCGTGGAAAAGATGTTTGAAGTTGGGACTTATAATGGAATACGCTGCCTTCAGCTGCTACGGTAGAAGTTTATATGCTGGCATGTCAAACACGCGCAACATTGAATTTCATTGGAAATATATGTGTATGGTGCACAGCACCAGTATGGAGCACAAGGCGCAGGATATAGTCATTTCTGCACGGCTCAAACTGTTTACGGCATAGTTGAAAAGCACCGGTAGACCTCCAGATGGCAACTTCCTGCACACTGCAGCAAAATATACAGGCATTGCAGCGCTGGTAAATGTTAGCACCAACACGCCAGACCAGGGTCTGTGAGTTCCGATCCATTGTTGTACATCCTCGACGCAAACGTCATTCGTGCCTAATGTGGTAAGGATAGTTGCCAATTGGGCAACACATGTGCTGTGCACGTGTTCATTCACATAGACATGCATAAAGGAGCCCTCTGGTTGCGACGATCGTTTTTCGTCCTTGAATCGATATGTGACGTTCTCTGCTGTCGCTCTGCTATTGGTTGTTAATGTTGTTCAGCCCTTTCTCTATTGGGCGGATGAAATATCTTATCCTCTTATCTAATAAAGAACAGTAAGCAGCGCATATTAGAGCCAGCCACGGTTTCCCCTTCATATGCTTTCGTTCTTACCTTAAGGGCTGCAAATTCATCTGCGAAAATTCCTCCCATTGGTTCCGACAAATCCCAGGTAAAGGGGAACTACCTAAAGGGTGGGATTGTCGGAGTGCTCGAACGCCCTTGACCGCCAGGGCGAGAGGGCACACAGCTGGCGAGGGAGTTGGATGAATACGGATGTAAGCGAGGAGAGGAGAGAGAGAGAGAGAGATATATAGAGAGAGAGAGAGAGAGAGAGAGAGGAGAGAGAGAGAGAGAGAGAGAGAGAGAGAGAGAGAGAGAGAGAGAGAGAGAGAGAGAGAGAGAGAGAGAGAGAGAGAGAGAGAGAGAGAGAGAGAGAGAGAGAGAGAGAGAGAGAGAGAGAGAGAGAGAGAGAGAGAGAGAGAGAGAGAGAGAGAGAGAGAAGATGGAAGATATAGAGATGGATATTGACATACACACACACACACTATATATACACACACACACACACACACACACACACATATATATATATATATATATATATATATATATATCGATATATGAATATATATATAAATAGATAGATAGATAGATACATAGATGGACATATAGATGTATGGATTATAAATAGATGAATAGAGAGAAGGAAGAGAGATAGAAATACAGTGCGGGGGTATAGGGAGAGAGAAAGAGGGAAGGAGCGACAGAAGGCCGGCAGGAAGCGCCCCTCCGAAGCCAAGCGGCCGCAGTGAGGTGGAAAAGTCGCCGATTACGTGACCGGTTCGCGGAAGTGCTGTGGGCAGGGTGTGGGTTATGTGTTGGCAGCGCGATTACATTACATCTGGTAGCTACCGAGAGAGGCACGAAACAGATGTCAGGAGGCCATAGCTACCGAGAGAGGCATGAAGCAGACGTCAGGAGGCCATAGCTACTGCGAGAGGCATGAAGGAGACGTCACGAGGCCATAGCTACCAAGAGATACATGAATCAGAAGCACATAGCTACTAAGACAGGCATGGACAGACGTCAGGAGGCCATAGCTACCGAGAGATACATGGAACAGGTGCCAGGAGGCCATAGTTACCGAAAGAGGAACGAATTATACGTCAGGAGGTCATAGGCCATAAGGGGAGGGGGGTATAGGGGAGCACTCGTACACGGTTCCCTTTAAATCCGAAATTTTGCATTGGCCCTATGGCGCTGAATGGAAAGAATCCACCCAAAAAAACTGCCCGATGCCTTTACCCATCCCTTTAAATTTGAACTTTTGCCACTTATGCAGGAGCATGGAGAAATTGTGACTCTATTTTGTGGACAGATTCACAATTTCTGTGTTCGAAGTGCGGTGCTGCTTCTGGCGCAGTTCAAAATTCACCCACTTGAGCTGCATTCGATGCTCAAGAACAGTCGAGGAACCGCTAATGTGTGTCTTTGGAAATATCCGCAACCTAAGCACCTAATAAAGCACACAATGAGCTTCAAGAGGCGCGGATGCCTTGGTAGGGTGGAAGGAGCAGTTTAAGGGTGTCCATGTGTTTCCAAGGAACGGATTTGTGTGATATATATATATTTATATATATATATATATATATATATATAAACGGAAAGTTGTGGTTTAGTATGCATGGTGGGTGGGATGCACCTAAGACTTCAGCATAACTTATTCTGATTCAAGATCCCTATTTCCTGAATTGTGCTCCTATTTCCTTGCGCACAGTCAAGTAAAATGATACAACGTTCATAATATACATACAAACTGTGCGCGTTTGATGGATGCTTTGCAAACTGCTTCGGTGTATTGGAGTAGTCCACTGTTCTATTGCGACTTGGCATGAGAGCGTTGTGGTCGTGCATCCACCCCTGTGAAGAAAGTTACAGAATCCTCCAACTCCTCCACCCCCCCCCCCCCCTCCTCCTCCTAGTTACAGCTATGAGCATCCACTGCGCCAAGAATATGATATATTAGCTTGTGCCAGTTTGTCATTGGATCATATATTCTTCATTGTCCGTATTTTAATATACGCATAGATGTAGAATTATGTATCGTCCGGCCGACATAACCATTTCCACTTCTATTTTAAATCCAGAAATGTTTGACCAAAATAATCGACCGAAATTGACATGAGCGCAGAAACGCAGAAACAGGCATCCGCAGAAACAGGCATCCGCAGAAACAGGCATCCGCAGAAACAGGCATCCGCTGCAGTGTTTTCGGATGAATAATCACTTATCCACAGGTAGCATAAGTAATATAAATATAGCTGAACATAGAGTCTTCAGTATGGATGCGATATGCGGAATTGTGTTGATTGATCGGGGCGTGTTTAGGTGGCAACCCGTTGCTGCTTACGGGGCATGTGCTGCTTCAGCATGTGATGGGACACGTTTTGGCAAGCAAGAGGAAAATACACAGCACGAAGCCGGCACAAAAACATTGGGCGCCGTAGTAAACGAAGCACGGTCTTCCCGGCTGCAGGCGGAGCCGAAGTTTTGAAATCCGCTCAATAGATTCCGATATATCAGGGGGAGGGGGAGGGGTGGAATCCGTCACATCCTCTGCAGATTCAGGCATGAACGAGCTCTTCCGCACTAGGCTTGCAGTGTGTCGGTGACAATGTCAGTACATTAGAGTTTACCTTGATAGTCTGATTAACTAACCAGTGCCCATACCATTGCAAGATCGCGGGGTTATAAGCTTTGTAGAAAAGCAGCAGCGTCTCTGTCACCCATGCAGTGATCCGTGCTCACCATGAATCACCCCCACAAAATTGGTCCCCAAATGACAAATTCACGCGCTTTTATGACACTGATGAAAAGCAATGTGGCTCTGATAACCCTACATGAAATAGCCGGACAAAACGAAATTGAACTGACTATAGTACCCATTTAATGCACTTGCGGTGCGGTTCCAGCATACCTCGAGGGACCACGGTCAATACTAGACAATATATTCCGGGATAACCAGATCACCCGCACCCTCATCCACGTGAGCAAACACGTGGTCAAGAATGAAGCCATCAATCGCATCACCCCGTCGACAGTCAGCATTGGTCCGTATCGGGACCGTGTGTCATCTTTAGGCGGTTTCACGCGTGCACTAGCTGGAAGTAATCGTCATGACATCCCAATAGCGGGGTCCGGGCATAATAATTACGTTGATCAGAAAGCTTTTAGTCTGTAGATTGGACCAATTTATGATATCAATAAACAAACAGAGTAGGTTCAGTTACCTAATACGACAAGTTTTTGGACTAGTAACGGCTTGTTTATGCACAAACCCTGAAAATGTACACCCACATCCGCGCCTGGGACGTCATCGAACAACAAAAGAAAAACAAAAATATACCCCAAAATTTAATTTTTTTTCTCAAACCAAGGCGAAGACCCAACCCCAAACCCCCACTACACCCCGTACCCCAATTTGGCACGTCCGGACTGGCGACTTCCAACCGATATTTCGGACTCCGCCAACTCTACTATATCCGCTCAACCCAACTCTACTCAACTCTACTCTACTAGCTCTACTCTACATAAATTCTCACTGGACTAATCTCCACCATCCCCTCCCTTACAAAAAAAAAAAATGGTGAGCATGACTAATAGTCGGAAAGATAAACTCGATGACAACAGCTGTTTGTCGAATTCAGCGGTCTTTGTCGACAGTTTGACCCGCCTCGGCCGGGGCATTGACCCGGACCTGGACCGTGTGTTATCTTTGTCAGCATTTTGACCCGCCTCGGCCGGGGCATTGACCCGGACCTGGACCGTGTGTCATCTTTGTCAGCATTTTGACCCGCCTCGGCCGGGGCATTGGTCTAAAGTGTGGTGGTCATCCCACATGGAGTCGGTGGCAATACTGGTCAAACTTCACTAACTCATCGATAACTGTCGGGATCCCCAGGAAGCAATAGATTCTCTGTATTTGCACAGCAATTGCAATCAGAAAAGAGCGGCCGGCACCATTCATCAATGTCATGCTAATCACGTAGCTTGACATCGACCCGCCACCTTTTGCTTTCGGAAATGCCATGTTGTTTTAGTCTTTATATAGAAAGTATGAACTACAATATGCAATATGCATAAACAATCTCGTCTTGCGTAACGATGTACTGTTTTTTTTATCCAATTACCTGGTTCTAGTCGGCATTGACACTCACGTTGAAATTGTTTGTATGCTTGAGCAAAGCCCGAGAAGCATGAAAGCATAACACACGGTGATGCAAATCCCAAGTGACCTACAGCTAGCCTCATGCAAATGACTTACTGGTCGAAAGTTCAGGCCGTATGTCCAGCTAGCTGGAACGAACACGGACCTCGGACGCGTATGTTCCATCGATCCAGCAAGTCGGTCGAACCTGAGCCCATGTGCAGCTGTCCCTCTGGTGTACTCAGGTGCACCTGAGTACACCAGAGGGTACACCTGGGGTACATGCCACTGAACTTAGCCGCTCACAATGCCGGGCAGACCCTCGTGCTTCGTCCGACCCCTCTTCCGGGTGTTTTGCTGGTGATCGCATTGCTGCATTTATGGCTGGTGAAATGGCACGTGCCACCGGAAGCCACGACTAGGAAAAGCTCCTCGCTTTCACAGAGCCCCAGGCGACGGCCCTTGCAACTCGCAGGTGATGTTCACGAGTCGCCCGAGATCACTTGATCAGCCGAGAGCCTATGGGTCAGGTCTGAAGGCAGCCGCTGCGGACCGACTCAACCTTCAGAGCCGCTGTAGACCAAGCCGGACGGTTGTCGACCAGCTGGGGCTCCGGAGTGGCTGGAGACCAGCTGGGGCTCCGGAGTGGCTGGAGACCAGCTGGGGATCCGGAGTGGCTGGAGACCAGCTGGGGATCCGGAGTGGCTGGAGACCAGCTGGGGCTCCGGAGTGGCTGGAGACCAGCTGGGGATCCGGAGTGGCTGGGGACCAGCTGGGGCTCCGGAGTGGCTGGAGACCAGCTGGGGTTCCGGAGTGGCTGGAGACCAGCTGAGGCTCCGGGGTGGCTGGAGACCAGCTGGGGTTCCGGAGTGGCTGGAAGCCAGCTGAGGCCCCGGAGTGGCTGGAGACCAGCTGGAGATCCGGAGTGACTGGGGGGCAGCTGGGGATCCGGAGTGGCTGGGGACCAGCTGAGGATCCGGAGTGGCTGGGAGCCGGCTAGAGTCTCGGAGCCGTCACAGCTGAGAGCCCTGCAGCACCTGAGAGCCCTGCAGCACCTGGCACACGACCGCCGCACAAACAGAGCGGTTCGGTACCGGGTCTGCTGTTTATACGCGGCCACGACCGGGGTGGCGGAGTGTCGCCTGGATGACCTCACCCGGATGAAGAAATACGAGGCTGATGTCACCGTGGGTTATCTAAGCACGACGATATCAAGATATTTATTCGTACAGTAATTTTGCGAGATGCTATGTGCGACTTGTGGTCACGTGTAACTCAGGTAACGACGGGCTCCCGTGCATTGCAAAACATCTGGGGCTGGGTTGTCGTCGTTCCTGGGGCTGCCAGGGCAGTGAACATCTCTTGCACTACATGTACCGCAGTCGGAGAGATGCGGCCATACTCTGATGCTGACACTGCAAACTGCCGCCGGTCTCGCCGAGCGCTGGAGCTGCCTATTTAGAGAAACGGTGGACCTTCCACCGCTGGACGTCCCTCTGTCCGCTCTACCCAGGGAAGTGCCAATGACCCTTGCCGTGTAGACACGTCACGTCACGTGGTGGCGCGGCACGGCACGACACGACACGGGATGTTGATCGTGTCTGCACCATGTCGCTGAGACGGCATCAGCGAGAAGGGCATGGTGACGTCACTAGCGGTGACCAATGTTGCTTCCGATGCCAGAGACGCCGCTCCCAGCACAAAATGTCAGCTGACTGTCATCGTGTAACATCCAGCTCTATTGGGGGAAGGCTGACATCAGACAACGTTCGCTCCAAACCCCCGCCACCGCCTTCCCAGTTGGGCCCAGCTTACCGTCTGTCCTCGTCCAATACAAAAAACACTTCTTGGTCGCACTCCTGACAGGCGTAAGGCTACGATCATGTACGAGGCTGGTCCCTCGGGTGCAATCTGGCAAGCCCGGAAGGGCGGACGTGTTTCTCGAAACCGACGGGCTCGGTAACACAACCGCGGACGTCTGTGTGTCTGACGCCCCGCCGCCGGATGGAGGTGCTCTGGTGCACAGACGAAGGTCCGTGCAGCCGACACTGACGACCCATTGTGTTCTGGGAGCCGCGGACCGACTGTACCCGAGTCTCGGGTGGGCTGGGGTAACGTGTCACCATCCGAGCGGACGATGGTGTCTCGTGAGGCGATACCTCGGCCACCGGCCACTGAGATGGCCGCCCCGTCGACAGAGCTGTCCCGCCCACAGGCAGACCTCTCCCTCCTGCAGTCTTGTCCCACTGACAGACCTGTCACACCCCTTCCCCACTGGCAGCTTGTCACACCCCCTTCCTCGCTGGAAGCTTGTTTGACCAGCAGATATTAGGCGGTGCAAAATTATAGATAGGTAGTCGCTCTCTCGCTGTCTCGGCAGGGCCAGCGATATGGCGATACGATGATTTGGCGGTATGACGATATGGTGATATGACGATATGGCCAATGAAGCCGTCGAAAAAGTGACGACAGACGTACTGGGGAATTCTAGAGTTAGGTGGTTCGAGTACAATTGAGCACGGCCACCATACCATCACGCTAAGAACAAAGGCAACAGCAAGAAGGGCTAAGGTGTTGCCGTTTGGAGGATGCAACGTTCTGACAATACCACATTTTTTCGCCATGCGATAGTTGTCGACATGTACATAGCTCAGTAATTTGGATAAAAGGGAATACTTTAACGTGAACGGATGTGCATCGTTATTTTTCCTTGCAAGCTGCCCGACACCAGAATTGCCCTTTCCTTGCACGTAGGTGTGCGCCATCCACCGACACATCCTGAGACCGTACTGTACTAGTCCTGAGACTGTACTAGTTCCGAGACCGCATAAGTCCCGAGACTGTACTAGTCCCAAGACTGTACTAGGCCCGAGACTGTACTAGTCCCGAGTCTGTACTAGTCCCGGGACCGTACTAATCCCGAGACCGTACCGTACTAGCCCAGAGACTGTGCTAGTCGCGAGACCGTACTAGTCGCGAGCCCGTACTAGTCTCGAGACTGTACTGGTCGCGAGACTGTACCAGTCGCGAGACCGTACTAGTCTTGAGACCGTACCGTACTAGTCCCGGGACCGTACCGTACTAGTTCCGAGACCGTACTAGTCCCGAAATCGTACTAGTCCAGAGACCGTACCGTACTTGTTCCGAGACCGTACTAGTCCCAAAATTGTACCAGTCCCGAGATCGTACCGTACTAGTTCCGAGACATTACTAGTCCAGAAATCATACTAGTCGCGAGACCGTACTAGTCCCGAGACCGTACCGTACTAGTCCCGAGATCGTACTAGTCACGTGACCGTGTTAGTCCCGAGATCGTACTAGTCACAAGACCGTACTAGTCACGAGACCGTACTAGTCCCGAGACCGTACTGTACTAGTCACAAGACCGTACTAGTCCCGAGACTGCACTAGCTGCGCATCCATTGCACACATTTTTCCACGCTTCTGTGCCGTGTCCGACCGAGGTCATCACGGTCGAGACTGACCTGTGACGTCAGCAGTCCGTGCGGCGGCAGCTCACGCCTCCGAGTAGTCCTTGCCCTTGTGACCGAGCCGACGAGCCAGCTCGGCCATCACCTCGCTGAAGATGGCCGCGTCCATGTTCTGGCCGATCATGTAGAGCAGGAACCAGTCGCCGATGCGTGAGCGTCGGATGATGACGTTGATGGCCTCGCGGCTGACGAAGCGCAGCCGCAGGTGCAGGAAGTAGGCGCGCACGCGCGGACTGATCATCAACACCAGCCGGAACAGGTTGTTGATCAGCGTCAGCCCGGCCAATATCAGGAACCAGAACCACAGAAACACGTACAGCTTCTCGTTGACGATGTTCAGCGGCAGGATGCAGAGCACGTCCATCACCTCGATGCTGCTGGACGGGCCGTACTTGCGGAAAGTGCACTTGGTCATGCGCGGGAACACCCAGATGAGCGGGTCGATCCGCTCGTCCGGGTCCTGCTCCGAGTAGGCGATCACTTTCAGGCCCAGCCGCATGAACTCGCCGTCGAAGAAGCGGTCCATCAGGAAGATCTGGCCTGCAACGACGGCGTAGGAACATCAGGGCTGAAGCGTCTGAGCGACTGCTAACAGTAGGGCATATAATGCTGCAGTCCACTGCAGCATTATATGCCCGGGGGTGGTAGGGGGCAGAGAATCACGCGTCTGAGCGACTGCTAACAGTAGGGCATATAATGCTGCAGTCCACTGCAGCATTATATGCACGGGGGTGGTAGGGGGCAGAGAATCACGCGTCTGAGCGACTGCTAACAGTAGGGCATATAATGTTGCAGTCCACTGCAGCATTATATGCACGGGGGTGGTAGGGGGCAGAGAATCACGCGCCGGCAGAGAACAACTTCGTGCCCCAGCTCTCGGCAATTATTTTAACTTTTCCAGTACAGTGATATGTGTGATATTTTCCAGCGGACAGACCCGCCACGTTCGCCAAAGCGTGGCTGCCGAATCATGGATGACAGCGTACGGAATCCGGATCACAAATGGCACGGGCGACGTTTCAAAAGTCCATCCACTTCAGCAGCAGCAATATGTGCTGCTGACATGATAAGTCCCAAACCCTTCGCATACAATAAGCGACACAGTCCATCAGCCGGACAGCCCTAGCCACAGCCACAATTTGAGCAAACCGTGAACGAGCGACTTTCGAATCAGTGAATCCATATTGGCAATGCCGTGACATAATCGATCGGCAGCTATGACACACAATCAGTCAAGCTCATGCCAGAGGAAAGGTAATGGCCGATACTGCATCTAATACAGACTTGTGGGGAAAACAAACTCATAAAGCTCACAAGGGGGAGGGAGAGTGATTTTTTTAGGCGTGCCGGACCATAAAGGTCATTTGCGCCGCCTTTAAAGCGAGTACGTTACATGTCTGTCTATAAAAGCGAGTGTTTGCGATCAAGGTACAGGCAAGTGGACATTTACGTTAAGGGAATTTTACGTTATAGTGTGTGTGATATTTTGGGTGCTGAAGGCGGAGGTCTGGGTTGGGGACATCTCCCTGATGTCTAAATGGCTTTACTTTTACTTTACTCCTCCACAAAGTAATTTGTAGTTTAGGTGAGGGGTGGGGGTGTTTTGAGAGTGGCGAGAAGTTGATTTTGCCAAGGTGCCGGCTTTAGCCTACTCTTATCGAAGAGTATCGAAGAGCACCGAAGGATCTTTACCGTGCGAACAAGGAGGTAGTTGTCCACACCGCCTATCACGCCGGCCGCCGCGTGTTAGTTGTTAGTAGCGGGTTAGCCTAAGCATGCCATGCAGGGTTGTCAGTTGGGTTAGTACGGTGTTTTGCAATTCGGCTCTTCTACGTACGCTGTACCTCTGGGTAGCCGTTTACGTTATGAGTTGCATGGCAAATCGGCTCATCTACGTCCGATGGCTCCCCTGGGTAGCCATTTATTTATAATTGAGAAGCAAATCGGCTCATGTACGTCCGACGCCATGCGGGGATGGCTACTTACGTGTTTCCTACGAGTGCTCCGCGGTCATGCATTGCGAGTTGATGTGAGTGTTGGTGCCTACAGTGCTCCTGCTAGTTTTGTGGCATACAGATATTCAAATAGCGATTGAAGGAGTTCTGGGTGCTTGTCACCGATAAGCGATGGAGGATAGGGTGATGCCCTCTCTTTGGCCAGAATGCCTTAAGTGGTTGTCTTTGAGAGCTAAAGCTACTACAGTCTAGCAGGATGTGGCCTATGCTTAACGTGGTGTTGCAGGTGCGCAGTGAGGTGTTGTATATTGGTCACCCTCTAATTCAGGTTGTGTTAGTTTTGTGCAACCAGTTCTAAGTCTAGTGAGGATGACCTCTTTTTGTCGGTGAGATTGATTTGATGTGTTCCATGTGCCTACCGTTGTTTGATTGCGTGGGTGTGGTTGGATTTGTGTTGTTTTGAGTTGTGTTGTGTCCATGTGTTCTGTTGATGTTGGCGAATTTGGCGTTGTAGGAGTGCTTTGCAATCGTCTCCCGAATATTCCACGCTGGGGTAAGTGTTCAATGCTAAGGCTTGCTTTGCGAGCCGGTCTGCTTCTTCGTTACGTGGGATGTTGGCGTGGCCCGGAATCCAGAGGAAGGAAAAGTTCATGTTTACGCTATGGGCCACGAGTTGTTGGATTATATCAATGAAGTGATGTGGACGGTCGTGGGTGTTGCTAATTGAGTGGAGGACGGATTTGGAGTCTGAGCAAATTACTACGTTTCTAGCTTTGCGCCTCATGAAAAATACCACTGATTTTGATATACGACGACACTGCGTAGGTTGCTTGCAGGGGACGATCTAAGAAATGGCATGGAGATGGAATTCACAGAACTCCCGACTTCTGGCCAGGTTTGGTGCTTGCTCACAGTTGGTACCGCTGCACGTGCACTAGATCAAGAGCGCCGGAAATGAGGGGAACACGAAATAAGCCGGTTGTCTCACCGCACCGGTATGCCTAATCGTGCGGCGCCATCTGCCGTAAAAACTGACAGCTTTGAAATTACGGCCGGGCCGTATGAGAAATAGGACAACCCCCCAGGGCATCGGGCATTAGTCAAAATGGCAGAGGGTGATCGGAGTCGGAGACATGCATTTCTCGTTAGATCCGCTTAAAGTGGGTGATTCCGTCCGCCTCCCGCGGTGAGATGAATCAGCCGTCCCCTCCTGCCGACACCCCTCGTCACGAGCGCCGAATAGGCCGCCGGCCGGTCGGCGCGACAAGAGTCGCACCGTCCACCTTCACTTCCCACGGTCGGCCGTGACGTGACTGAGGCAGCCGTGGCGCTGGCCGGTAGTGGAGGCTGCCGGCCCGCTAACAGTGTCCCGGTGAGCGGGCGACGCGCCGTGTCGTGACGCCCGCGGGACGCCTCAACAAACCCGAGTCGCTCCGCGCGCCGGCGTGTGTTTACGTCGCGCCGACTGTGTTGTCGGCCGGCCGCCGGCAGGCGCGGCCACCCGCCGGTCGACACGAGGGTCACACACGGGCCGCCGGCCGGGTCCACCCCGCCTCCGGCGGCCGGCTCATCTCTCAGCGCGCAGCTGATAATGGCCGCGGCTGAATTAGGCGGAGGATGGCCGGCGCGTGCCTCCTGTGTCCCCTCTGACGCCGCCGGCTCAGATCAAACACAGCAGCCGGCCGGCGCTGATGGATGGCGCGTGGCTCGCGCGGCCGCCGCGCCGCCCTTTCAGGGAATTGGTCGCCGAAGGTGGTGACACCGTGAGCCGGGGGCCGGGAGCCGGGTCCTGGGGCCGGGGGCCGGGAGCCGGGAGCCGGGAGCCGGGAGCCGGGAGCCTGGAGCCTGGAGCCTGGAGCCTGGAGCCTGGGGCCTGGGCCTGGGCCTGGGCCTGGGCCTGGGCCTGGGCCTGGGCCTGGGGCCGGGGCCGGGGGCCGGGGCCGGGCCGGGGCCGGGGCCGGGGCCGGGGCCGGGGGCCGGGGCCGGGGCCGGGGGCCGGGGGCCGGGGCCGGGGGCCGGGAGCCGGGGGCCGGGAGCCGGGAGCCGGGAGCCGGGAGCCGGGGGCCTGGGGCCTGGGGCCTGGGGCCTGGGGCCTGGGGCCGGGGGCCTGGGGCCTGGGGCCGGGACCTGGGGCCGGGGGCCTGGGGCCTGGGGCCGGGACCTGGGGCCTGGGGCCGGGGGCCTGGGGCCGGGGACCTGGGACCTGGGGCCTGGGGCCTGGGGCCTGGGGCCGGGGGGGCCTGGGGCCGGGGGCCTGGGGCCTGGGGCCGGGGGCCGGGACCTGGGGCCGGGGCCTGGGGCCGGGGCCTGGGGCCGGGGCCTGGGGCCGGGGCCGGGGGCCGGCCGTCCAGCTCGACTGGCCCGCGGCTTGTGCCATACGTGTGTCGGCTCGTGCCGTCATGGCAGGGACCATGCCGGCGCTGGCACTAACGCACCAGGTTGATTCACCGGCTTGAGCGCGTGCCAATGGCAAGCTGCTGCTCGTCCGGGCACGACTTTCATCTGGCCGGGAACAGTCATGCCGGCGTCGAAAACCGAAACCCGGCACGTCGGCGAAGCAAACCAACTGGCGCGGTTTCAATTGCGGGACCTTGGCAACATTTGGTTTGCCGAAGCTACAACTGATCGATCTAAGACCAGAATCGGCGAGCTTCCATACTATATTCGTAGTGCGTCGCAACCATAAAAACAGCATACGTGCACGGTTCTTACAGCTGTATATCTGACCATCACTTGGAACAAAAGTGCCGAGCTCGCATGATCCAAGACCGTTGGCACGCTTGTAACAATCGTGTTATCTTGTGAAACAAATCAACGAGACCATAACACATCGCAGACTGACAACACAAACGGCGGCCGCCGTATCATTCACTGTGTGTTGTAGAACTAGCCAAGACAGTCTGGGAGCAGGTGACAGACCGTGACGGACTGGCGAGCAAAGGCCAACAAATGCTGTCATTTGTCACGCACGAAAAATCAGAGGGAAGGGAGTTTTGCCACATAAGCGAATGTTGCAACTTACAGCATTCGCTTATGCGACAGAATATAAGCAGCGGATAGACAGACAAACAAGACAAAGCAGCGGATAATACATCAGCAGTAAGCATAACAGTAAGCAGAGGAAATGTGGTTTACTTTCACGAGGAAATTGGTCAGATTTGGAGTTCAACAACGCGCCACACTCTGGCACATGTCTGAACAGACTCGCAATGTTACACAGAACACTTGGGCACGAGGTGAAAATATTGACTTATTAGCCGCTCGTGCACGGTGACAGATCTAGATCATTTCAGAAAACCTGATGACCGATGAGGTGATTATCACAATATTTCACGGTTAATGGATCATTGTGCAACTCCATGAGCGGTGTTGCCAGTCTGGCAGAGTGTCATTATGCTGTGCCGGCGGACGCAACGCACTCAGAAGATAATTCAATTTTGAATGCTTATTATTAGAAAAAATGTCAAGTGCCGGCTTGCTGATGCGGATTTTGTAAGGTGTTAGTGTGGGTATCCTGAATTTTGTGAGGTGTCAGCCTGGGCATCCAAGATGACTAAAAGGTCGGTGTGAGATAGATAATGTAGAATTGTGTAGGGGTTTGCTTCTTCCCTCGACACGAAGCTATTGCAGAGGCAGCCACCCCTGCCGGCTATCACCTTCTCCACTCACGGCCAAACTCGGCATGGCAAGAAGACAGTTCACAAATTGATGGATACCTCTGCACTGTCAGGACATTGTGCCAGTTCGGAGCTGGACGATAAGTCTGCACAGCTCAAGACAAAACAGCTCAGATTTGGATGGATAAACATGCCCAGCGTCTGACCGACGACCCTGTCTGGCGAATGTCCAGCACAGATTGGGACCAGTCAACACAGGGCTTAGAATGGCGAGACACCTGACGGCTATTCCACCACACTGTTGAATCGTCTCTGCCGGCTCCCTTTGTGACATCAGGCACATCTACTCACGAGAAGTGGGGGACGGGGGGAGAGTACCGAGGAGTCGCCAATATTTAAAGGTGGGTCGTCGTGCGAATGGAGCCATGTAGCTGCCTGCCAGCGCCCGTGAAATCGGACACGATCAATTATGTCAGGCATGTGAGCATTACTGGTGGATACCAGAGGAGACACGGATGTTGGCGAGTAGGCAGCCAGCTGGACATGCGCACTTGGCTGCAATGACAGGCACATTAGCAGCCACCCTATATTAGCCCTATCGTACGTACACGTACACACACAATAATATATATATATATATATATATATATATATATATATATATATATATATATATATATATATATATATATATATATATATATATATATATATATATATATATATATATATAAATATATATATATATATATATATATATGTATATGTATATGTATATGTATATATATATATATATATATATATATATATATATATATATATATATATATATATATATATATATATAAACATTTTCATATATATATATATATATATATATATATATATATATATATATATATATATATATATATATATATACATATTCCTCTGCGGATCGGGGCGGATCCCGCCCCCTTCCTTCCCTCGCATTTGTGTGTAGCATTTTATTTTCGAACCACTTGCACGAGCCCAGAAAGTTGGTGCCTAATGTTAATGAAACTGTGTGACTATTCCTGACCTATCAACATTGTGCACACAGTGTGTCCTAGTCCTGAGGGCTAATCCCACTCTGTGTGTCCTAGTCCTGAGGGCTAGTCTCACTCGGTGTGCGGTGTCATTCGTAACTAAATCTGCCCTTAACGGTGACACGGCGTCCCAGCGCCACAAATCTGTCCTTAACGGTGACAAGGCGTCCCAGCGCCACAAATCTGTCCTTAACGGTGACACGGCGTCCCAGCGCCACAAATCTACCCTTAACGGTGACACGGCGTCCCAGCGCCACAAATCTGTCCTTAACGGTGACACGGCGTCCCAGCGCCACAAATCTACCCTTAACGGTGACACGGCGTCCCAGCGCCACCAATGGTGCCCTATGTTGGTTTGTCACAGTTGACATAAAACTATAAAACCGATCCTAGCAAAGGTTACAATGGTGCTCTTGTGACCTTCACTAGTTCGTTGTGGGTCCAATAGAAGGGCGACATTTGCGACTGCATTTGAGCATAGTAAGATACCGAAGGCAAGATTCAGGCCGAGCACGTAACCAAAGCCAACTTAAAATGCGCATAACATGCATTATCATGTAAACGGAATCGTATTACGACGTTCGTATTATTCGGACCAGTGTCTTCGTCCAGTATAGTAGATGGATCACGTCTCTCATCAGTTGCTTTTCCGCTCATCGTCAGATAGTTCTCCCCCAGAGGGGCATGGATTGATCAATATGCTTGCTGAGCAATGCATGTCGCAGGCTTTTGGGGCTGGTCGGATTTGCACTCAGGCCTCTAAATCAGAAAGGCAACGCCTTACCTCCTGGGGTACTCACGATGACAGCTGAGGACGACGACTCACGGCAGTTGGTGAAACTACAGATTTCTGGTTCAGAGACTCGAGTTCGAATCCCACCATACCCAAAGGGCTCCGACAAATACAGCTTAGAAAATTTTTCACCAACCCATGTCCTTTTGAAAGTAACATACCTGACGATGACCGGACAAGCGTCGAAACGTTGAAGCACCATGTTCCATCTATCCAAATTGACGACGACAGCAATCCTAATGCTTTTTTGCATCGCATGCAACAATAACTTGTCACTGCAATTTAGAGAAATTGTATTGCGTTTTAGTTCATATGAACACATGCATATGAAGTTTTGCATTAGCAGGAGAATATCATGATGCTGATCAAATAATTTACGAGTATATAAGGCAGCTAATGAACTAATATGAATGCAAGCAAATGATTTTGGATAAGTTTACGTCTCCAGTGGATAATATCTCAGTAGTCAAGCACTGGCTGCAGCGCAGAAACCAAAAACATCACAAAATGGTCAGGAATAACGTCTTTCGAAGGGTTATAAGCGTCCATTGCAGTCGTACACCAACATGGGATATGTGTGGACAAACTACGCGGGTCTGAATGTATCCAGCCGTACACCAAATGGGTTATGTGTGGACAATCTACACGGGTCTGAATGTATCTAGCCGTATACCAACATGGGATATGTGTGGACAATCTACACGGGTCTGAATGTATCCAGCCGTACACCAACATGGGATATTTGTGGACAATCTACACGGGTCTGAATGTATCCAGCCGTACACCAACATGGGATATGTGTGGACAAATTACACGGGTCTGAATGTATCCAGCCGTACACCAACATGGGATATTTGTGGACAATCTACACGGGTCTGAATGTATCCAGCCGTACACCAACATGGGATATGTGTGGACAATCTACACGAGTCTGAATGTATCCAGCCGTACACCAACATGGGATATTTGTGGACAATCTACACGGGTCTGAATGTCTCCCGGCTGATTTGCTGTTTGCTTTCGTTGCAGTGTTTTTGCTGGACTGGTAACTAGTCGGTTGGCATATGCCGAAGCAGTGTATGTTGGCAGACGGCGGCTGGTCGTGAGAAGTTTACTGCACCGGCGATCGGAAGGGCGGCTGAGTTAACCACCTGCCCTAATTGTCCGCACCAATTGTCGGTGCCAGCACGGCCGTCGGACGGCCGGTTACCACTTTGAGGGCCACTGCATACCGGCGAAGCGAATGTTCGGAGGTTCGGCCGCGCCTGCTTGAATACATGGGAGCGATAGACGGAGCTTGGCCAAAATCTCTCAGTGCCGTGGGAGGAGGACGCGGCTGAGTAGCGGGGAGGGCACGACAGGGTAGCGGGGAGGACGCGGCAGGGTAGCGGGGAGGGCGCGGCAGGGTAGCGGGGAGGACGCGGCTGGGTAGCGGGGAGGACGCAGCTGGGTAGCGGGGAGGGTGCGGCAGGGTAGCGGGGAGGACGCGGCAGGGTAGCGGGGAGGACGCGGCAGGGTAGCGGTGAGGACGCGGCAGGGTAGCGGGGAGGACGCGGCAGGGTAGCGGTGAGGACGCGGCAGGGTAGCGGGGAGGACGCGGCAGGGTAGCGGGGAGGACGCGGCTGGGTAGCGGGGAGGACGCGGCTGGGTAGCGGGGAGGACGCGGCAGGGTAGCGGCAGGGTAGCGGGAGGACGCGGCAGGGTAGCGGCAGGGTAGCGGGAGGACGCGGCAGGGTAGCGGTGAGGACGCGGCAGGGTAGCGGGGAGGACGCAGCAGGGTAGCGGGGAGGACGCAGCAGGGTATCGGGGAGGACGCAGCAGGGTAGCGGGGAGGACGCGGCAGGGTAGCGGGGAGGGCGCGACAGGGTAGCGGGGAGGACGCGGCAGGGTAGCGGGGAGAACGCGGCAGGGTAGCGGGGTAGCGACTGCTGCGCTACTTAGTTTTCGTGGAAGAGAGATGCTCTTAATTCGCTTCGCTGCAGTGGTATGATTTTCCTTTACTTGCCAAATCAAATTTTCGTCATGTGCTACCGATGTTCATGACCAGAGCTCTACTCTCACCCAAAGCATTGTCCGAACGAGCGTATGCCCATGCCCACAATCGTGGAGGCTATAGGTAGGAATCACGAATATTGGTATTTATTCCTCCCGGAAGTACGCATTGATAAATGGATTTTCCTTGAAACAACAAGCAACGATCTCGAATGTCAAGTTGCATGCAGCTCAATATAAATAGTGTCCATTCCTCTCCAACCCAAAGCGACGGCACTTATGGAGGATTCTCTCCCGCAAAACGTCTCGGAAATTACTCAGACGGCGACACAAAAATGCTTGGTGCACGAGAGATCAGAGGCACTCACTAAAATCAAGTTCACGGACTCGAAGCACGCGATCACTTCCTAAATCCATCGCGATCAGCCAACGAAATCAGTCCTGTGAGATAACCGTTATCTGACATGTTCCGACTTGACCTGAAATGATTCTTAACAATCCTGGGTTCCTGACGGCACATATATTCTCAATGTTGGTTCGACGTTGATATCCCCCACAGACACTGCAACAGCACTACAAAAACAACATCGTGATTATTCATCAGAAGCACTGGAGCGAAACCTTCGTTTCTGATTTCCAGGTCCTCCATAGCAAACGTTATCGGCTGATATAAACATTCGGCTCTACAAAACCTGAATTTCAATTTCTCATCACCGGCTAAATATAAAGATTGACGTAAAGGGTTGGTAGCACTGCTCGTTATCCGGAGAGGGTCAGATGCCATCCCAGCTCCCCACTGTACCTGCTAATGCATAGTACGCAACTGAAGCATTATCAGTCAAACACGAACAGTCTCCGAATAGTCCACCATTAACAGGCGGTCACCTGAGTAGAACACTTACCGACATTATTTGCCAAGCAAAACACTTACCGACATTATTTGCCAGGGCCAGCACCTCGCAGAAGAAGTACTTGTAAAACCAGTAATTGTGGTGGCGCAGGTTACTGGTCAAATAGTCCACGAGCATCTTTTTCTTCTGCTTCTTCTCGACATCGGCGACCAGCCCGATGTCCATGTCCATGAGCAGAGCGTGTATCTTGCCTCCCTCCCAGTTCTTCCAGAGCCAGCGCGGTATGTAAAACAGCATGGCCTGTGCGACAAACAGACGGCGGTGAGAAACTGGCCGGTTGACCGCGCATTATATCATAGGTTAATTGTTTCCAGAACAGCCGACAGCGGACGAGGCAGCTCTCGTCACACTCCTCCCCGTATGACTGTGAAGCACACGGGATCGGCAGCGCCGGCAGGACGCTGACCGGCGGCGACAATTCTTCTGGGGATCGACAGCGGCGGCTGGACACAGCATATATCACCAGCAGCATGTCACCATGCTGTCACTCACTGGCTGCCGAGGCCCAGCATGTCACCATGCTGTCACTCACTGGCTGCCGAGGCCCAGCATGTCACCATGCTGTCACTCACAGTTTGCTGTGGCCCGGCATGTCACCCTACTGTCACTCACTTTGCTGAGGCCACCGAGCTTCGAGTTATCAGGTGGTCGGATGTGGAGTGCTTTTGTTCAGATGGAATGTCATGCTGGATAATAATGAATGCACTAAGGACTCAGCCCATATTCCTTGAATTAAATTCCTTAAATTCCTATTCAAATATGGTAAGAGACTAGTTCCTATTCCTATTCAAATTGGTAAGACTAGACGTCGTTCAACATATTTAAACTATGAGAATATGAACATACCGTCCAGCGTCTGGACGATAATTGCCGGTAAGAATGATTGGTGCATTGATGTACGATAAACAATCGGACAGCAAATCCGTGCGCCAGCAAAATCCTTTAACAACCATCAGCATTTATCAGTGTAGGGTCCGTTACCTCGTCACGTAGCATAAAACACCGAGGGCGAGGGGCGCTCAACAGTAGATTCATCATTCAAAGAAAAATGCACGTTTCCACGCGCGCATCATCAGAGAATCATTGCCACAGACGAGCAGTGTTGAGCGCGGGCCGCTCGACACTGCCCCCACGGTGATGACGTGATTATGTGGCCTGCCACGCGCCCGGACGCCATGTGATCAATCAGTCCATCCGACGTGGAACCGTAGAAATAAGCGCGTCGCCACTCGCCCATTAAATCCCGCCATCGATGGCCCTGGGTGTAGGGTGGGGCAGAGTGCAGCTGTGTGCACGCGTGTCGAAGCAGGAGGCTCGTGTGGACTGGACGAGACGGGACACGTCATCGTCCCCATCCCCAGCCGCCGACCGACTCCCTGAGGCAGTGCGTGGATGTCCTGAGGTGGTTTTGTGTTGACGCCCTGAGGTGGTTCTGTGTTGACGCCCTGGGGCGGCTCTGCGTTTACGCCCTGAGGTGATTATGTGTCTTGGCGTCTTGAGGTGGCTCTGTGCTAACGTCCTGATGTGATTATGTGTGCTGACGCCCTAAGGTGGTTCTGTGTGTTGACGCCCTGAGGTGGTTCTGTGTTGACGCCCTGAGGTGGCTCTGTGGTGACGCCCAGAGATGGTTCTGTGTTGACGCCCTGAGGTGGCTCTGTGGTGACGCCCAGAGATGGTTCTGTGTGGTGACGCCCTGAGGTGGTTCTGTGTTGACGCCCTGAGGTGGCTCTGTGGTGACGCCCTGAGGTGGTTCTGTGTGTTGACGCCCTGAGGTGGTTCTGTGTTGACGCCCTGAGGTGGCTCTGTGGTGACGCCCAGAGATGGTTCTGTGTTGACGCCCTGAGGTGGCTCTGTGGTGACGCCCAGAGATGGTTCTGTGTGGTGACGCCCTGAGGTGGTTCTGTGTTGACGCCCTGAGGTGGCTCTGTGGTGACGCCCTGAGGTGGTTCTGTGTGTTGACGCCCTGAGGTGGTTCTGTGTTGACGCCCTGAGGTGGCTCTGTGGTGACGCCCTGAGGTGGCTCTGTGGTGACGCCCAGAGATGGTTCTGTGTGGTGACGCCCTGAGGTGGTTCTGTGTTGACGCCCTGAGGTGGCTCTGTGGTGACGCCCTGAGGTGGTTCTGTGTTGACGCCCTGAGGTGGCTCTGTGGTGACGCCCTGAGGTGGTTCTGTGTTGACGCCCTGATGTGGCTCTGTGGTGACGCCCAGAGATGGTTCTGTGTTGACGCCCTGATGTGGCTCTGTGGTGACGCCCAGAGATGGTTCTGTGTTGACGCCCTGATGTGGCTCTGTGGTGACGCCCAGAGATGGCTCTGTGCTGACGTTCTGAGGTTGCTCTATGAAGCTCTGAGGTAGCTCTGTGTGTGTAGTATTTAAACAGTGGTCAGCACGGACCAGCTGTTGGTATTGGCACCGGAACCACCACCACCACCGGCAGAGTCGAGAGGTACTCCCGTGAGACTCACCACAGCCGTCAGGGCTGAATGGCACACACCATCAATGCCACTGCGGAGCATCCCGCCAATCACCCACCCATCCCTTCTGCAACTTCACCGGTAGAAAATTGTCAACCACAGCCACCCCCCTCCCCCTCCCCCTCCTTCTCCGCACCCAGATAGCAAAACCTCTCCCGTTCAACTGCTGGCCCAACTTAACATTAAGCTAGATTAGATCTAAGATAAGAAAAGTGAAATAACTTAATTCTGAAGAGGAATATTCATTCCTGCCAGATTGGCCAAAATTGTGCTTAACTAGCACTTTCTTGACAATAAGACAATTATCATTGATGTTGGACCTTTGAGGTTGTTGGGAAATTTTGTTCTAGGAATTGGCGCTAACATAGTGATGTTGAGTCCTCAACCCAGATAGCACGGAAACAATAATAAAGGAAGCAGTTTTTTTTAGTGTATGCAAAATTGATTCCTCCTATTCATCTTCGAACGCGTATTTCCGTGGAAGGGAGCGGGTCCCCGTGTTGTCGAGCTATGGTGTACATGTGTGCAGTCTAAGGGCAAGAACTGGAGTTGAAGTGGACGAACGTCATGTCTAGATATACAGGAAGAGAAGCTCGGTAAGCAGTCGGTAAGCAGTCTCTCCGAAGCACAGCCCCTCATGCCGTCGTGTTTCGCATGACAGCCCCCCCCCCGTCGTCGTCTGCTACACCAATTAGTTTAGCCTGGGACGACGTTAATTCGAGCATCGGTCAAGACGTTCAGTGATGTGTATCAAGTAATTATCGTTCGGTAAATTACGTCGACAGCTATTTTTAATTACGCAGAACATTTGGCCTATCACGCGAAGCCAAGGACCTCTGCCTTCGGCATGTGATGGCAGGAACCCTCCCTCCGACACACATGCACGCAAGAACGATAAACCATCCCTCCTATGGACACAGAAGTAGTGTGAGATAACTTAACTAATTACACAAGGAGATATCTACAACTAAGCACGGCATTTGGTTTGAACATGCTAAGATTCGGACCCTTACGTTAAGACATGCCAAGCTTCGGGCTCTTGATTGTTGCAGCATGCCAAGCTTCTGGGCCCCTGATCGCTACAACATGGCAAGCTTCCGGCTCTTGATCGTTACAACATTCCAAGCTTTGGATCCTTGATCGCTGCAGCATGCGAAGTGTCGGGCTCTTGATCGTTACAACATGCCAAGCTTCGGGCCTTCGATCGTTCCAGGCATTATAACGCTTTTTAAACAACACCGTCCTCCTAACATATCGTAAACTATCCAAACAACGACACGGAATGTGTAGGGTATGTGGGAGATGGGTACATGGTAGCAAGCTTCTTAGCTTACAAGATCAAAGATCCCGTCATTTTAGGTCCATTGATGTCAACTTATTAATGTCGTCTCCGTTCTGGATGTTAACTTCCCTGTTCCCGCTCAACTTTGATCGACTAGCGGTGCTCTAAACTACTCATATCATAATGGTGCGATCGGAATGGAGGAAAACAATTCAATGGTGCAGTATTCCCCAAAACCTTGTGGTTGTACATGATATTATGTTTTGCCATGACGTGGGACTCTTGAGGAAGTGAGAGGAGCAAAATTAAAACTAATTACGTTGAATGGGTTGGATTTTGCGCTCTATGCATTCTTTAGACATTTGATTGGTGCACCGATTTAGTTTGTGGGTGCATGTACATCTACAAAGAGCTATCAAATTTCGCCTATGAAGCAGTGCACGTCTAAATTATTCGCTCTTGGGCGTGGGCTCATGGCACCCATGACTTTCAGGAGGCATTATCAAAACAATATTGTGATTTGAAAAGCCACTCAATGTCGTAAAAATGCACACAGCAGTGCTGCATCGCGCTGATTTTTTCATATCATGAATAAACAACAACCAAAAAACAGCGATGTGTGTCTGTCACCAGACCGATCTTCAACCATCGACCAATCAAGGGACCGAACCGATCAACCCCCACCGAACACGCTGAATTGTGGCTCATCATCAGTCGCAACTAAGTAACATGGTGGACACATTCGACTGCTTCCAAGCCCTCGTGCGCTTCCAGCCTCACCTCCATCCACTGTGTTGCTCAGCAAACCAAGTCGTGCTCTCCTCGTGTAACATGGAGCCGCCATGTTTCCCAATAATTCCCAATAGGTGCTACAATGAACCTTCAGAAGTGGAGTGGAACGCATCACCTAACCAGGGGAGGGGGTTGCAATGAACCTTCAGGGGGGGAGCGGCACGTGTCGGACACTGTGGCTCGATTATAAATTCGTGTCCTTAGAATGTTCTGAATAATGGAATCAACCTAAAATTGATTACCTGAACTACAATTCTGGAAAATGATCTGAGTTTGAGAGTTTCCCTCCCTCCCTCTGTTTGGAGACATCCCTGACCTGACCCAGCGTTCAGCAACCGTTGTACGTATGCTACTGTCCAACCATGCTGGTTTCGCACCAGCATTTGCTACCCATGGATGTGTGTGAACATGTCAGAGTTACCGCATGTCCATCCATGGCACGCGGCGCATCAACTACTAGCCGCGATCAATCCCTCCTGCAGGCCCAAATTGGTGCACGCCAGAGCTGTTGACACCACAACCGAGCATTCAGTGCAAAAGCCGCGAAACACCGGTCAATAGCACTTCGCAAAGTCGGGCAACGCCACTACTGGCGGTGCGCGCGTGCACAGGCACCATCGACTTACAGGGGTCGGTGACCGTCACGGTCACTGTGTGAACTGTGCACTGTGCACTGTGCAGTGTGCAGTGTGCAGTGTGCAGTGTGCGGTGTGCAGTGTGTAGCTACTCACTACACACCATTACCTGAATTACGTTGACAGCTGATACTAGGCTTTGCTCGTCCTGTTCGCAATGTTTCATATAATTAGACAGTTAAGATGATGAAATTCCAATGTGGATGATACTTGTGTACACATTGACACGACATGGCTATGCATCTAACTGGCGGGGTCTGTTGTGCTTTTGGTAATGGCAGCACTAATTGACATGTTTAGAACAGGCTGGGGGGTTGCATCGAAAGTGCCAGCATTCGAAACAGGTGTGAAGCATCATTGAGCTCCGTCATGGATGGGTGATTGATATAGGTTCTAGGATGCACATGTTTGGCCTCTTCATGCAACGCTCAGAGGCGGAACGCTAAGCTTAAGCAATGATATATATATATATATATATATATATATATATATATATATATATATATATATATATATATATATATATATATATATATATATATATATATATATATATATATATATATATATATATATATATATAAATATATATATATGTATATATATATATATATATATATATATATATATATATATATATATATATATATATATATATATATATATATATACAGATAGATAGACAGGTAGATAGGTAGGTAGGAAGATAGATAGATAGATAGATAGATAGATAGATAGATAGATAGATAGATAGATAGATAGATAGATAGATAGATAGATAGATAGATAGATAGATAGATAGATAGATAGATAGATAGATAGATAGATAGATAGATAGATAGATAGATAGATAGATAAATAGATAGATAGATAGATAGATAGATATATAGATAGATAGATAGGTAGGTAGATAGGTAGGTATCGCCAATAGTAGCGATGCCCGTGTTTAGTAACAATATGTCTTGCAGACCTCCATGGTCGGTACATCGGACTGCACAAAGCACGCGTACACAAGACGCGTGTGCGTGTCTGCACGCCATTTTATGTTAAACATGGCCTCAGTATACCAGCAGGCCGAGTTGCATACATGGCGAGTACACTTCTGCATAGTCTATGCGCTGATATACACTGTACCTGTGCGAGTCGGCAGCATCTGGCTCACCTGGAAGAACAGGCAGAAGCAGACCCACTGATAGTACTTGAGATACTTGATGTCCTGGGCATTCTTCGGCTTGCCGATGCCCGGGTACACGACTTCGCCAGCCTCGCCGGGCCGGGAGGCTACCCTGAGGCCGAACGCCGACGGCACGTGGTAGGTGGTGTGGATCCAGCAGAATGTGTTGACCACGTCCTCGGGTATGTCCTTGGAGTGGATGCAGTCGATCGGGTTGCCGACATACTGGCGCGTGGTGACGATCAGCGAGAAGGCCAGCAGGATGAGCACCGTCACCGAGTAGTGGATGCGGAACACGGCCGAGTCCGTCTGGATGTGGCTGACCTTGATGAAGCTCTTGAGGCCGCGGAAGATGTCCAGCATGGTGGCCACGGGAGCACGGGTGCGCCGTCGAGCGCCGCTGTGGCATTGAGGCCCGCGTCGGCCGCCTCAGGGCTGGACTGGTCGCGCCGCCCGACTCACCGAGACCGCGGCGACACATTATACTCGGTGGACGGCATGACAATGCCGGCTCATGTGTCGGCCCGCGGACGTCGGTGGTGTCGGCGCGCCGCTCCACACGTCTCGCCGTCGGCCGATCTGGTCGGCGCCGCTCGGGCAGGTCAGGTCAGCGCCGCTCGGGCAGGTCAGGTCAGCGCGCGCGTCGGCTGGTCTCCCGGTCAGACGGGGTGGGCACGTGTCGGCCGACCTCGGGTCGGCGCCGCTCGGGCAGGTCGGCGCGCGCGTCGGCTGGTCTCCCGATCAGGCGTGGTGGGCACGTGTCGGCCGACCTCGGGTCAGGTCGCGCCGGGAGACCGCGTGCTGGCGAGACGTCGCTCCTCCGTCGGGCAGGTGCGCCGACCGCTCCAGCTCCGAGCCGCCCCGGTTCCGCGCCACTCGAGGCGTGTCGTCGCGTCCCCGGCCGACTGCCGCCGTCGCTCCGCGTCGATGTCGACGATGCTCCGACGGCGGCTGGCAGCCGACTAGACGTCGACGTCGGCTTCACCTGGCACTTGGCGGCGCCAAGGTGTCATGGCGGCTCGCACAGCCTACTTCAAGCTCAAACAACAGCAACTCACGCAATGATGCTATTATTGCAATGATGCACTATTGCAATCACTTCCTTGGTAGGCGGGTCACGTGTTCTGCGTAGTACAATGGCGAGCAGAAACACACCTCGGTGAGGACTCCAATCACATTTTCGTGATTAGCTTAGTAGCAGCGTAGTCGAGCAAATACACTATGAATTGCGATATAGGATATTCAAAAGCGATGATCTTAATGACGTAGGGTGGTTGTCACATGGTCAGCCACATTCAGCCATGGCAAACTGAGGTCATTGATCTCAGCTGAATCCGTGGACATGGCTGATCAATTTCGTATGAAGACATGGCTGCGAGTTATGAGTTGCATATTCGGGAACAATCGTTTCGTAAAATAAGTAGTGTGCATTTTGAGACACTCAGAAGGGAAAATTTCCTGTTGAGGTCTGAATCATTCATCCTTTATTTCGAACAGCTCAATTATATGTCGGACATTATTCGGTTCAATTATGCAACTGAGCTGCTACCATTATGTAGCAACTGAGCTGCTACCATTATGTAGCAACTGAGCTGCTACCATTATGTAGAAACTGAGCGCTCCTATTATGTAGCACGAGGAGTAAAAATGTTACAGTAACTACTTAGTACACTTAGCTTCAGATCGGTCCGAGTGATAAGTAGTCAGAAGTAAATCTGCTTGTCATGGGATCGTTGTCATTTCTTAGTCACTTCCTGTGACGTGGAGTACATTCAACCAACGGCCGCTGATGGTGACTAAAGCCACGTGGCTTCTCTACACCTTCCGTGTCGCTTTGTCGCATGACGCCCGTGTCAGAGGAAAAACCAACCGAATGTCCCGGCTGACGCACAAACCCCTCATATTTGAGTCAGATTAACACCTCTCCCGGCTTCAAAAGCATATCGCCGACCTTGAAAAAAATGAATGCGACAACTGGGATTTTTTCATGAGCGAGCGAAGTTCTTCAAATCCAACCCCGGATGTCATCCGCCACGTCACCGGACAGCAAAAGCGTCCGTGCTTGTGACGTCACCACCCGAGAATGTGCACCTTCGTGCTCCAGTGACCCGGAGTGGCCCCGTGTTGGCGGAGCAGGGCCGCTCCACCGTCTCCGCCTGCCGTGTCGCTCTCTGGCGGGCTGGTGGTGGCGCTGTCTCTGCCTGCCAGCGCCCGAAGTGGTCCAGCTCCGGAGAGTGCAGTCGCAGATCAGAGCGGAGGCAGCTAGGGTGGACAGGAGCAATGGTAGCTGGGGAAAGCAGGAGCGGAGGTAGTTATGGTGGACAGGAGCGGAGGTAGCTGGGGTAGTCAGAAGTGGAGAAAGTCGATGTGGAAAAAAGACGGGCGAAGCTGATGTGGACGACAGCCGAAGATGCTGTCAGACCTGATGACTCGTCTTCATTCCAGGTCGCAGAAGCAAGCATAGGAGATGAGAGTTACTCTGATCACTTGTATCAGTTTCTGTCAGTGTCTGTCAGTGTCTGTCTGTGTCTGTCTGTGTCTGTCAGTGTCTGTCTGTGTCTGTCAGTGTCTGTCAGTGTCTGTCTGTGTCTGTCTGTGTCTGTCAGTGTCTGTCAGTGTTTACCTGTGTCCGTCAGTGTCTGTCTGTGTCTGTCAGTGTCTGTCTGTGTTTGTCTGTGTCTGTCTGTGTCTGTCAGTGTTTGCCTGTGTCTGTCAGTGTCTGTCAGTGTCTGTCTGTGTTTGTCTGTGTCTGTCTGTGTCTGTCAGTGTTGCCTGTGTCTGTCAGTGTCTGTCAGTGTCTGTCTGTGTCTTGTCAGTGTATGTCTGTGTTTGTATGTGTCTGTCTGTGTCTGTCAGTGTCTGTCAGTGTCTGTCTGTGTCTGTCAGTGTCTGTCTGTGTCTGTCTGTGTCTGTCAGTGTCTGTCTGTATATGTCAGTGTCTGTCTGTGTCTGTCTGTGTCTGTCAGTGTTTGCCTGTGTCTGTCTGTGTCTGTCAGTGTCTGTCTGTGTCTGTCTGTGTCTGTCAGTGTCTGTCAGTATCTGTCTGTGTCTGTCAGTGTCTGTCTGTGTCTGTCTGTGTATGTCAGTGTTTGCCTGTGTCTGTCTGTGTCTGTCAGTGTCTGTCTGTGTCTGTCTGTGTCTGTCAGTGTCTGTCAGTGTCTGTCAGTGTCTGTCAGTGTCTGTCTGTGTCTGTCAGTGTTTACCTGTGTCTGTCAGTGTCTGTCTGTGTCTGTCAGTGTCTGTCTGTGTCTGTCTGTGTCTGTCAGTGTCTGTCAGTGTTTGCCTGTGTCTGTCAGTGTTTGCCTGTGTCTGTCAGTGTCTGTCTGTGTCTGTCTGTGTCTGTCAGTGTCTGTCAGTGTTTGCCTGTGTCTGTCAGTGTTTGCCTGTGTCTGTCAGTGTCTGTCTGTGTCTGTCTGTGTCTGTCTGTGTCTGTCAGTGTCTGTCTGTGTCTGTCAGTGTGTGCCTGTGTCTGTCAGTGTCTGTCTGTGTCTGTCAGTGTCTGTCAGTGTTTGCCTGTGTCTGTCTGTGTCTGTCAGTGTTTGCCTGTGTCTGTCAGTGTCTGTCTGTGTCTGTCAGTGTCTGTCAGTGTCTGTCAGTGTTTGCCTGTGTCTGTCAGTGTCTGTCTGTGTCTGTCTGTGTATGTCAGTGTCTGTCAGTGTTTGTCTGTGTCTGTCTGTGTCTGTCAGTGTTTGCCTGTGTCTGTCAGTGTCTGTCAGTGTCTGTCTGTGTCTGTCTGTGTCTGTCAGTGTCTGTCAGTGTCTGTCTGTGTCTGTCAGTGTTTGCCTGTGTCTGTCAGTGTTTGCCTGTGTCTGTCAGTGTCTGTCAGTGTTTGCCTGTGTCTGTCTGTGTCTGTCAGTGTTTGCCTGTGTCTGTCAGTGTTTGCCTGTGTCTGTCAGTGTCTGTCTGTGTCTGTCAGTGTCTGTCAGTGTCGCTAACGAATTCAAGCGTTGCACAACTCCAAATAAACATATTGGACACGTTTTGGGCAAGATAAGTTCACGGTTGTTTCAGGTCAGCTCAATATAATGTCATCCAATAATTGATATGCATGCATAATTCGTACCATTTAACCGAATGATGAAGGGTAATTATGAAGAAAAAAATAATTAAACAAAAATATATGAGTGCGCCAGACTGACGACACATTTTGGTTTCGTGTCACTCCTTCGGATGTGCCCGGCTAATATCACCGACTCATGATTTGATGCTAGACCAATCGTATGGGCGCTTTAAGTGCACGATTATTGTAGTCATTGCGTGTAAAGAAAATATACGACCTGCAATATACCAGGAGGTGCTGAGTTGACATCAAAAGTATCGGTAAAGATTATACTTTATTACTTACCGATACTTTTGATGTCAACTCAGCACCTCCTGGTATATTGAAGGTCGTATATTTTCTTTACACGCAATGTCTAAAACCCAGGAGCATCTAAGAGCCATTCTTCGTTGTATTAAACGATTATTGTAGTAATTTGGCGCAAATTCGACGACAAGGTGCAGTGGTGTGTGGTGACCTTACACCTATCAATGAGCCGGAACATGACCAAGCCTCATCTCTAATGTCACTGGCTGGCTTGTGTCAAGTCCCATTTCATAAGTTCGCTGATAATTTCTTGTTTTCACTTGAAATCCATGTTGAGTATCCCTTAAAAGATTGTGCCTATCAAGATGAATCTGAACATTCTGTTTAACCAGTTTTTCTAGTACCTTGCAAACTATTGAGGTCAAACTGACTGGCCTGTAGTTCCCTACACACTTCATACTTCCCTTTTTGAAAATTGGACTACATTTGCATTTCTCCAATCTTCAGGCACTTCAGAGTATTCCATAGACCGCCTGAAAAGTATACCTAGAGGAACTGCTAAAGCTTTAGCACACTCTACTAAGACCCTAGCATATATATCATCTGGTCCAGAAGCTTTATTAGGCTTTATATTCTGCAACTGCTTTTCTACAGCTTCTGTAGTTATCGTAAGATACTCCAACCTATCACCTGTCATGGCATATGATTCAGTTGTTTCTATTCTACCAGAATTATCCTGAGTAAAGACTGATGAGAATTGCTTGCTTAAGGATTCCACAATATCACAATCATCAACCACTAATTCCCCATCTACCTCCAGTGGTCCTACACCACACTTTTTAGCCTTAAATTTGTAGAAACTAAAGAATCTCTTAGCATTACCTGCTGAACATTCCCGAGCTAATTTGATTTCAGCCAGTCTTTTAGATGCCCTAACACACCTCCTAACTTTATTTCTAGCTATTTGATATGATTTGAGGTTTACCTCAGAGTTAGCATATTTTAGTTTCTTGAATGCCTGCTTCTTTGACTCCAGTAAATGCTTTACTTCCCTGGTCAGCCATGAAGGGAGCTGAACCCTGGTTAATCTAATTTGCCTATTGGGAATGAACCTATCCTGACCTTGAAATAGTTTATATTTTATCATTCTCCACATTTCATAAGCATCTAAGCCTTTCAATAAGTCTTCCCAATCAATTTCATTCAGGAAGATCCTGAACTCATTGTAATTCCCTTTAGCAAAATTAGGAATCAATGTCTTATTGGTTCCTACATTTCCAACATACAATGAGAAGCGTATAATGTTGTGATCACTATTACCCAAAGTCTCTCCTATGTTCACATTTTGTACAAAATTTTCCTCATTAGTAAGCACAAGATCTAATATTTCATTTTCCCTTGTAGGTTCATGTATCATTTGAAGAAAACAAATTATCCTCAAAACAATCCATGAAGCTTCTTCCCGATTTGTTTAGACCTATAGTTTTGCTTCCCAATCCTGTTATGTTGAAATCCCACAACAAAACAGTTCTCTCCTTTACTCTCCTACTTATCTCTTCCTGCATCAACCTGTCCGTGTTTTCATTCTGGTCTGGAGGTCTATAAAATGCCCCAACCCTAAATTGTGTTCCATTTTTCAGAATGATATCTAACCACAAGGATTCTACACCTTCATCATGTACACTATCTTCTATGGAATGACATTTCATTTCTTGTCTGACATACAACAGTATACCTCCTCCTATCCTTGCCTGCCTTTGATAAGCATGCATGTTGTAGCCTGTCAATTCGAATTCTTGCAAGTTGTCTCCAAAAATGCTTTCATTAACCCATGCCTCTGTTATGCATACCAAATCTAGCTTTTCAGACAACATATAAGCATGCAGTTCCCCAATTTTGTTCCTAACACTTCTGGCATTGACGTAAAAACATGATAAACCATTCCTTCCCTTGTTTGCAAGACTTCTCTCTCTATCAGCTACATCCCCCCATGACCTGCCTAGTTTCCCAGTTTCCTATTGAGAGCCTCCTCATACCTATTGCTGAGCAATTCAACTCCTCTCTTGCTCAAATGTAACCCATCTAATGCAAACATTTCAGTCTTCCCCCAGAAATCCCCCCACAAATCCAAGAACCCCACGCCAAGTTCCTTACAAATCTTGGCCACCCTGGTATTCAGCCCAATAGCCCTCGAGTACCACTCTATGCTTGCGTTAACCATAGGGAGGATGGATGTTACCATTCCTCGTTTCCTACTTACAGCTAGCCTACCTATCAAAGCCCTATACTCTTGTATTGTTTCCTCTGTTTTTGCTTTTCCTACATCATTTACACCAACCTGCACAATTACCGTTGTGCTCTCTCCACTACCCTTCATTACTCCTTCTATCCTATCACCAACATCCTTTACCTGGGCCCCTGGGAAGCAAACACGAATCCGTTTGTTGGGGTTCCTGCTACAAAAAGTACGGTCCATGTACCTAACTCTTGAGTCCCCTATAACTAAAACCTCCCCCTCTCTATCCTCAGCTACCTGGTCATTCCTATCTTCCTCTTTAGCAGCATTACTATCTCTCCCTTGCAGTACCTCAAACCTATTATTAGTTTCAATGCCTTTGTCCATTTTCCTTAAAGCCAGTCTCGTACTCTGGCGTCTAGCTACTTTCCACTCTCTACTATCCTGGTCCATACTATCTCCACCCCTATCACTCCTAGGCTCCTGCACCTGGCTTGCCTGGCTGACATTTCCTATGGTGGGCCCTGCCACCAAACACTTCAGGCGCTCCACCTCCCTAGCTAACATATCTACTTTCTTACTCAAGTCCCCAATTACATCCATACACTTACACTTCCCACAGTCACCTTGCATTTTTTTTTTTTTTTTTATCTAAACTTAAATCTTAAACTTAAACACCAAAAAGACTGCACCACAAGACTAGAAAATAGAATAACACTCACACTGAATAAACAACAAAATAAATATCTGCTTTCGCAAGCTAAACTAAGCAAATATAATCTTAGTTATACCAACTCCCATCAGCTACAAACTCCAACAAAATGAAACTAATACTAATATAATCCCAAAAAGCCTACATAGGTACCTCTACGATTACTCCAGTATATGAAGATATAACTAATGTAATCAAAGCTCACTAGTTTAGTCCTAAACTCTATCTTAAAATTAAACACCAAAAATACTATGACACAAGACTAAATAAATGATGTTAAGAAAGAATTAGTATTATCTAATGTAACTTATAATATCTACACACAGGAAAGAAGGCAGCAAGCCTTCTACAAAAAATAATAAAAAATGTATAAAAACGACAACCTCCGGACAAAACTATACACCACAATACTAATACATTAAGTTAAGAAAGAAATTGTATGCTCTGATTTAACTAATAATATCCACACACAGGAAAGAAGGTAACAAACTATCTATAAAATAGAAAAGGAACACTTATCTTACGAACGAAACTACACCGTGAACGCCACAAATTCAAGGTTATCTAATGACTACAATATTCACCGTAAGAAAAAGTGGGCTATAGGAACAAAAATACTATTCCCTGACTTAACTTATAATACCTACACACAGATTAAACGCCACAAGCTATCTACAGAATAAACACAGAAACTTATCTTAATCACTTGTGGTCCAACCTTCTTTTTCCCCTCGGTGTCCTCAACCAGTCCTCCCCAGGCCTCGGAGCTGCGCGAACACGTCCGGCTGGAGCAAGAGCAGAACCGTGAGTGCATGTAAAATGATTGTCTCACATCCCTAGCGCTTTTGTGTTTGTTATACCCAACGCTAGTTTGGTTACTCCCCTCCCCTCTCCTACTAAACCGCGGTAAGATGGTTTTCACTGTCAGGTGCATTCATTGTCAAGATAACTGATACTATTATATGCTCCCGATGCGAATATGGCAATGATGCTATACCGCAGCGCAACACCATTTCACGCGCGACTGAGAGCCATGTCAGGCTCTGTAGTTCACAGCACCAATGGTGCTATACCGCAGCGCGACTGAGAGCCATGTCAGGCTCTGTAGTTCACAGCACTCCTATTCGACTGGCAGATCAACGACCCAAAACAACACGCCAATGCTGGCGACAATAGGAACTTGGCCCCACAGTCAGTCGGTCATAAAGTCAGTCAGTCAGTCGTCGGTCAGTCAGTCAGTTAGTCACTCCGTGGGAGTGTGAGCGCACAGGCATAGCGGCCCGCCACCTGTATGCTTGCTCTCCAGCCAAGCCGAAGTGATTGACTAATTTACCGCTTTGATCCCTTGCTTACCGGAATGTTAACTACGAGCCAGTTTGGTAACAGTCCATAGATACCAGTCTATCTGGAATAAAATCCGTCGTATATACCACAAATACCGCTTCAGATTTAGCACGCGCATTGGAGGGGTTGGGCGAAATCCGCCCACACCTCCGGTTTTTCATAAATAACTCCAGATTTTACCGATCAATATACGCCATTTTTTGCTTACCTGCTTCGAAATGTCAGACGCGTCGTTTAAAGTAAGAATAACGGAAATCTGCTGAAACTTTTTCGAGTTAGAGGCCGTTAAAATCAAAATATTTCGTAGCGCCAGACCACAAAAATCGGCGGAGATGCGCTTCCGTATATCGGCAAAAGGGAAGTGTTCTTAGCAACACCAGCGACTTTTTTATGTATATTGTTATGCTATATAGTTAAAAGGTCATATTAGGTCACCGAGGTCAGGTCAGGTCAAGTTCATGACAGGTCAATGAAACCAAACTTGGTCAACTGGAATGTTGTCATTAATGCAAATGACTGTCATGTGATTGATGTCATTTTGCATGTTACTCCCTACACATCCTGAAAATTACTGTATGTCATTGTGTACCTAAGCGTTGCCATACTTCATTCATGTACTCCACTCCTTTCTTCGTAAAGCCGATTGCGTCGAGCCGCCAGACGGAGCAGTCGGGCGGGCGGTCCGGTTCCGGTAACTGGAACAGGTAACTGACTTGATAAAGTGCTGTGATATAGGTGACCTGAGGTCAAATTCCGGATCTAGCGTCTGTATTGCTTCATTAGTCATGTCCAAAACATCATTGATGCCCATTTTGGAGCATTTAAACACAATCACAGCGATCCATAACAATGACAAGCCAAGCCACGCAAAACAAGCAAATTGTGACATATGTGACCGCATTTGACCTTGAAGATATTGCCCTAAGCTCATGAAATTTGCACACACTAGAGATCACTACCGTACCCATCCATCCTGATAATTTTGTTACTCTAGCTTTAATAGAAGCCGAGATCTTGGGGGCAGAATCAGTCCAGACCCCCCCAGTGCGCGTAATTTTCAGATGCCCTCCAGGGCGCGTGCTAGGACACCAATACATGACGGTTGATCACTTTCACTGTTAATCGTGAAATAATGCTGAAAATCCTCCAGGCGCCGACGAAAACTCACAAAAGATTACAGATATTGTTAAGATCAGCTGCTGGGGTCATCAATACTTGGAAATGGTTTCGTCGCATGTAATATAACTAGGTCATCGGCTCCGACACGTGGCAATTTGTTCACGGGATATTCCGGGCCTTTCTCGATTATTTATGTGCAGCTCTCATATTATTGATGATAGTCTTTGGATTTTGGACGTCATAGACTTCGGAGTTATTGAGAGGGGTCAATTCCCCATGCACCAAGTTAATGTTAAATATCTTCCAAAGTTGGTGAGGCTCTAGTCCGCCTTCCCTGCCCCATGCATGGCTACTACACCCATGCATCTACACCTGGAAACGTACAAACACGTGCACAGGTAAAAGCACGATTCAAATTGAATATTGAAGGTCTAAGTATTGGCACAACAGAAGCCAGCTTCAAGAGTTGTGGAAGGTGACTGCCGTTGTGCCAATATTCGAATCTGGTGATGTCAGCATCGCATCTAACTTCAGCCCATATCTCAGCTCTCCGTCAGACCGTCAGCTCATATCTCAGCTCTCCAACCTGTCAAAAGTCACATAAATATGGTGCGCAACAAGCTGTCCATCTACCTCGCCGCCAACAATATCTTGTTCGGTCAGCGGTACGCCTACCGCTGACGTTATTCCACGAAGGACGCCGTGCGCGACGCTGTCGACTGGCTATCGAGAAATATAGATAACGGTGACATTCATCGGTCACCGTGGCCGATTTGAGCAAGGCCTTCGACAGCGTTGACCACGATGTCCTTCTCAGCATGCTGGGACGGTATGGTATGGAGTCGATCCCTCGCGGTTCAGGAGCTACCTCAGCGGACGCAGCCAGATAGTCAGAGGTGGCAGCGAGGCTCCGCTGGCCGTCACGCACGGCGTCCCACAGGGATTGATAGTCGGGCCGATCCTGTTCAGTGTTCTGGTGAACGATCTGACGTGTCACCTGTCCAACTGCCGAGTAGCAGCCTACGCGGACGACACTCAGCTGCTGGACCGAACTAGGCCAAATGACCTCATGGCTCTCCGTTCGCCGCTTCACGGCACGTTGGCTATCATGGGGAGCTGGTTTCGATCGAGCTCGCTCAAAACGAACCCCCCAAAAAACGGATTTCGTCCTGATTGGAAGCAACCCAAACAGCAAATGGGCCAACGACTTTCATTTGCTCATCCCCCACTCTCACGTCACACTCTCAAGTCACACTCTCACTGGGTCCGGCTCCTTGGTGTCGTCATCGACCCTACCGTGCCCTGGGACGCTCACGTCAGTCAAACATTCAAAACGTGCAATGCACTTCTGATCTCCCTCTACCATTTTAGGCACCACTTCAAACAGGGCACTCTAAAATTACTCGTCAAAACCCACGTCTTCCCACATATTTCTTATTGTCTTTCGGGTGTGGGGAGGTGCAGCCAAAACTCAGTTACATCGTATCCAAAACCTCACAAATTTCGCAGCTAGAGTTGTGATAGGCACAGGGCGGCGTGGACGGATCGGTCCGATACTCCAGACTCTTGGATAGAACCGAGTTGAGCGTCTGGTAGCGGAGCATGACGTCACAAAAGTGTATAAGTCCCTGCACAATGAGCTGGGGACCGGGCAGTGCGTGACGTGTTTGTGGCTAGGTCGGTGGCCTCCAGCCGCGCCACTCGTGCCTCTGACGCCAGACAACTGGAGCTGCCAAAGTGCAGGCTAGCGTGCCTCTGACGTCAGACAACTGGAGCTGCCAAAGTGCAGGCTGGTGTGCCTCTGACGCCAGACAACTGGAGCTGCCAAAGTGCAGGCTAACGTGCCTCTGACGCTAGACAACTGGAGCTGCCAAAGTGCAGGCTAGCGTGCCTCTGACGCCAGACAACTGGAGCTGCCAAAGTGCAGGCTAACGTGCCTCTGACGCCAGACAACTGGAGCTGCCAAAGTGCAGGCTAGCGTACCTCTGACGCCAGACATCTGTAGTTGCCGAAGTGCAGGCTAGCGTGCCTCTGACGCCAGACACCTGGAGCTGCCAAAGTGCATGCTAACGCGCACACAGCGGGCTTTCCGCTATCGCGCTGCGGTTGTCTGGAACCGTCTGCCAACTGTGGGCACTGGAAGTGCATCGCTGTCAGCTTTTAAGAACTCTCTCAAGGGTTAAGGAGCATGTCTGCACTACGCGTCCTGTGGTCCTAGGGTTTTAGAGGTCATATTTCTTTCATTTATCATACACATCCTCTCTTGCCACCACTATTTTCCATCTCTGCTCAAGTCCAGTCGATACTGTGATAAATGTAAATGACGTAAATCTATAATATCCATTTCATGGAAGGATTTTATATGTGATGCATACATATTTGTTTTATTTGAAATTTAATCCGAGTTCTTGCTGGGGTGGCTTTATGAACCAGGGTCCAATTGCTAAGCAAAGCTTGTTGCGTGAACCCTGGCCCCACCACCCGATCCATGAATTCCAGTTCAACGGCAGAATTTTGACCGAAAGTTTAACGTGCCGTCAATGCAGTGACACGGCCGCCTGGTAGCTCGTCTCCGGCCTTATCGGGCCAGCTGCCAACTGACCCTCCCAGCCGGTGGCTAAATGCGAGCGCGCGAAGCGACTCGAACCCTGTGTTGCCAGGACAGGAGAGACCAGTATAGGTCGGCGCTCTCGCCAACTGAGCTACTGGGGCATACATACATACATTGGAATTCCACAACACCCTGCTTTCCTAACATGATATCACCCTGTTTGTTCAACGCGTGACGGGGAATTTCAGCGCGGCTAATCTTTCCGGTCGGACGGCTGCCGACGCCTCTGACGTCACGCGCGCTCAGTCCCCTCCCCGGCGTTGCCAGCCTTGCTCGCGGGCAGGGCGAGTACGGTCAATTATCAGCATCATAACACAATGCGGCTGTCGACTGTAGGACGATCGCCAATCCGCGCACACCATTGTCCCACATTTAATTAAGGTCTGACGAAATCACCAGCCAGATTAGATAGCGTTGCACGGCCGAGGGAGAGCCGGCTTGCCGTGCGCGCAGCGCGAGGTGAGTCGCTCAAGGAAGATCGCTTAACTGGGGTAAGTTGCCATCAGTCAAATACTTTTTTGAGCGGCACGTCGGCTGTGCGGGGCTGGTGTTGGGGGACGGCGGCTACAGCCGCTCTCCCGGCTCATTAAGCACGCTTCCCCTGCTCCGACCGTCGCCAGGCGAGAATGGCCTTTTGTGCGTCGGTGGCCGCAGTCTGTGAGGAGCGGTTCGCTCGCGAGAATGAGGTGCGGCTCTCGCGAGGGTGAGACTGCCTGGCGAGGGATGTGTCGCGCGCCGGTCGGCACAGCACTGACCAGTCCAATTTGCGGTCCACGCGGGGAAGTGGCGTGGGAGGGCGACCGTGGAGGGGAGCTCGCTGCCGTAAGTGGGGACGCCCCAGGGCAGTGGTCGACACTAACCAGAAACGCCCCAGGGATTGGTGCGCGGCGATGGAGTCGGACGGGCACGTTCTGAACATCATTGGCCACTCAGCCGTGTCGCACTGGCAATTTTTGGGCGGCGGAAACCCAAAGTGGGAACGTTCGGGGGTATGGAAGAACTTGCTGTTGTTTTAGCCAGCCTGCCTCCGTGTATGTGATATCGGCTGTTGTGAAAGAGCTGCATGCGTGATTTTTCTGAACGTGATCAAAGCTAAGCGAGTTACGCACCGTTTAGAGGCTGGATGCACAAGTGTAATAGCGAATCGCCTCAATGCATCACTTCAGACAAGGAGGATAAGAAATTATTGTCAGTATGGATGTTATATCTCTCCCTTGCCCGGTAAAATACCCCTTTACCGGAGTAGTACGCTTCAAAGTAGAAGGACATTGAACAGCAATGTAGCGAGTCTGATTAAAGCAGTTTCAAGGATATTTAAGTATGTTGAAACTCTTACCTGTCATATCAACCACAAAAGTTGGACCAATGCTGGGCATTGGACAGAATACTTATAATGGCGAGTGGTCAGACATTGATGGCACTGTGCTGGGAGTTGGACAGAATATCTACCATGGCGAGTGGTCAGGCATTTGTGGCAATGTGGTGCAAATAAGTCCATGGCGGTGTTTGATATTCTCAGTTCAATTGCACTATGTATGAACTGTTTTAATGTTTCCCTGCAGGAGCTATTCTCTCCTTGGCTCTATTATAGGCGCATGATTATTCAACCTCCTGGCATCTCGAGAGATGATAATAATAGTACAAAACAGAAAGCGCAGAGCAGGATAAGACAGTGTGCTGGACAGTGATGAAAGGAAGGCAGGGTAAGAAAGAGGGCAGGGAGGAATCACACGCCATACGGCAAACGACATGGCAAGACAGAGGTCACAGCAAAGCAATGGACAGGTCAAGGCAGTGGAACGGCATGTAAAAGGGTGGGACCATTCCAATGCAGAATATTGGTACACAAAATATCGACACCATCAATATCGAGCTTAAAATATTGACAAGCCGAACATTTACTCAAAAACTATTGCATGATAAACTATGGAATAGTGAAATAGAAAACATTGATAGGGAAAATATCGAATAGAATATACTAGCAATTGGTATTTCCGCAGTGGAGCTAGGCACTCCAAGGACGGTAAGCTAGGTATCAGATGCCATTATATTTCCGTGAAGGAACCTCACGAGGTTGGCGTCAGTCCAAAATGTCTGCAGGCTTTAGCATTATCGCCCGGTGGGGAGAATATATGTCATTTTCTGCATAAGAGGTAAGATGCTTCTCATGAAGCCATGCGCTCGACTTTTACGCCACCATCTGCAAGGTAACCGAACTCTAAATTTGTTCTTGCGTGCCTTCTATTTTTCATGTATCTAACAATGAAGCAATAGCGATATAACTGTGATAAGTCGAAACCACACCAACTATTTTTATTTGCAGAAAATTGCAAATTTACTTGCAAATCTGTATTGCTAGTTGTGAATTCGACTACCATCAGCTGTGATCTTGGAAGTACTGGGTGGAACAAATCTCACCTTAACTGACATAGCCAACCGCCTTGCCATGTCTGTACAGAGGACATCTTTATTTCATCCCAGACAAAGAGAGAGAGAGAGAGAGAGAGAGAGAGAGAGAGAGAGAGAGAGAGAGAGAGAGAGAGAGAGAGAGAGAGAGAGAGAGAGAGAGAGAGAGAGAGAGAGAGAGAGAGAGAGAGAGAGAGAGAGAGAGAGAGAAAGAAGAGAGAGAGAGAGAGAGAGAGAGAGAGAGAGAGAGAGAGAGAGAGAGAGAGAGAGAGAGAGAGAGAGAGAGAGAGAGAGAGAGAGAGAGAGAGAGAGAGAGAGAGAGACAGAGAGAGAAGGAGAGAGAGAGAGAGAGAGAGAGAGAGAGAGAGAGAGAGAGAGAGAACAAGGCTATCTTTTGATTTTGCTTAGGTCTCTTTCGTAGTTTCCTTGTCTCCCTGGCGACTCCTGTCGGCCTTACTGCGGCCATATTTCTCACACCGCCAACATTTGTGATGTGACCAATACCACGAGAGCAGGCACTTCTGTCTTAGTTTGCGAGTAGTGTCGTGCCATGTGGAATTGCTTCTGACTCAGTTTGTGAGCAGCGTCTTGCCATGTGGCGTTGCTTCTGCCTCAGTTTGCGAGTGGCGCCTTGCCATGTAGAATTGTTTCTGGTCATGCTCATGTTACTGGGCGATGCCATGTAGCCACCAGCCTGGATGCTGACATCACCTGTCCGTGCACAACGTCTCCGTATGCGTTTCTATAAGCATTGGTGATGCCTAACTACTACTACTGTTTCTATGTGTATAAAAGCAGGCAATTTTTGGGGAGGACAAGACGACTTTATGACCAATTATTCCCCGTCACCACCATGGGATTAACGGTTAAAATCAAGGAAACTTGAAGACATGCCCTCCCTCAGGCTTCCCCCAGATATTACACCCATGGCTGTTACTTCTTAGGACATATTATGTATACCCATTGGTGGATCAAGCTGTACAGCTGGGATGAAAATGTCAGGGCGAAGTTTCTTGTTAATATATTTGTATATTTTGGGACGAGACATTTTGTGTGTCGATATTTTGCATGTCGATATTTTGCGGATCGGAGTTCGATTTTGTCTTCAAGACCCTCAAAGAGGTGTAATGGAAGGTAGCGAGTTCCACGTGACCGAAACATTGGTTTCCGCTAGGTGACACTCATTGCTTTTCCCTAAAAACACACAATTACGAAAATTATCAGCTTGTACGGTTCATCATATATTTGCAGGTAATTGACATTGATCTGATGTGTGATCTTGACATTTGTACGTGTCAGTGTATTAGGATATGGTTTCGATTGGCGTACCATCGATACTGAAGCACCAAATCGTATTGGCTGCATGACCAGAGTTCGAAAACTACGGCGATGGTCGGGTGGCCGACTACACCCTGTCTGACCTAACCTGGAAGATCAAATATATACAATAGAAAAACATGTTCGAAGTACCTCTGGAAGACACTAGATAGAACTACATCATGCTCGTTACGATACCTTTTATCTGGCTAGAGATTATTATCCACTATCGAAGTACGAAAGGATTATCAAGGTAAAAAAGTTCGCTGTTTTTATAAACAGCGAACTTTTGATATATATATATATATATATATATATATATATATATATATATATATATATATATATATATATATATATATATATATATACAACACATTTACCACGTGCACCCGCTACCAGATCCGCCTGCGACTTCTGTTGACTTTCAGTGACTCACCGCCTCACTACGCATTGGGATCGGCAGCCTGCCCAGAAGTCATAATATTGACTTCTGTTGACTTTCAGTGACTTCTGTCGACTCTGTTGACTTTCAGTGACTCACGCCTCACTACACATTGGGATCGGCAGCCTGCCAGAAGACAGAAGTATAATATGACTTCTGTTGACTTTCAGTCTTTTCTTCTTTGTTACTTTCAGTGACTCACCGCCTCACTACGCATTGGGATCGGCAGCCTGCCCAGAAGTCATAATATTGACTTCTGTTGACTTTCAGTGACTTTTCTGTCGACTTCTGTTCACTTTCAGTGACTCACCGCCTCACTACACATTGGGATCGGCAGCCTGCCCAGAAGTCATAATATCGACTTCTGTTGACTTTCAGTGACTCACCGCCTCACTACGCATTGCGATCGGCAGCCTCCCCAGAAGTCATAATATTGATGAAACGCAATCAAGCTGACGACAAAAAAGCGCCCGTCTCTGAACAATGTCTGGCCGTCGTGGCGCAGTTAAACCTTAATTCAACGAGACCAAAGATGTGGAGAATGGCTTCGGTGACATTTTCCCCTGCATGCATAGAAATGTGGCCCATTCAGACAAATAATTCCGTTCGATGAATGCGCATAATCCATTTAATCCGCACCGTGATCCGACATATTCCACCGCGTCAATATTGCTGTTTTATTTGAAATCCGCGTCTGGTGTTCGGGAAGTAGGCGAGGGGCGTGCTGAATGAGGAGGCTGACAATGTGTCTAGCATCGAAACGACTCAATAACGAAGGAAACAATAACCGAAAATGAGGGGAAATAACTGCAGTGCCATCTTAGATGCTAATCTCACTCACGATAAGGGTGTTCCCTCCCACCGCAAACCGACGCCCATCGAGGGAGCGTCATATTGCGATAAAAAACGGAGCAGGGAATACATATTACTCGTTCTGCAGGCCTTGAGTCTCCATCGGCATTATGGTTGGATGCGTTGCACAACTGGCCTGTCTGCGAATTATCATATAGCCAACTGGATGGCGTAGGGGAGCTCGGTCAACACCATATGGTGACCCCAGTTTCACATTCAAAATCTACATGCAAATATTTGGAGTGGGCTAATTACAAGTATAGATAAACCAATTTAATGGCTTACTAACTTAGCTTGCTACGATTATACATGAATATTAAAAGGCAGCTCCTCATAATCAGTCCGCTAGCGAAAGCCCAGCCTGAGACATTAGAAGTGACTTCGAGTGTCTCACCTCCAAGCGCACTGTATGGTGGTCGGCAGCCTCCTCAGAAGGGCAATTGTACTGATGAAGAGCACTCACGTCGGCGGCAAAGCAGCGCTCATATCTGGAAAAGCAGCGCTCATATCTGGCAAAGCAGCGCTCACCTCTGACAAAGCAGCGCTCATATCTGGCAAAGCAGCGCTCACCTCTGACAAAGCAGCGCTCATATCTGGCAAAGCAGCGCTCACCTCTGACAAAGCAGTGCTCATCTCTGACAAAGCAGCACTCATCTCTGGCAAAGCAGCGCTCACCTCTGACAAAGTAGTGCTCATCTCTGACAAAGCAGCGCTCATCTCTGGCAAAGCAGCGATCATCTTTGGCAAAGCAGCGCTCATATCGACAAAGCAACCCGGAGATGTGTAATTCTTTGTCATTGTTTTTCGATACGTCTGGAAAAACATAACTGTGCTCTAATTAAGTGATGAAGGAATTAATGGATCATAGGACAGGGTTGGAGTACCTTTTTACAGCACAGAGGCGTTCTCCTTCCACTTTCTCCGATAACTGTTGGGATTGCATAAAACCATACGTGGCGTTCAATGGTGCCCAGATTGGTAAAACAGGACGCTTCCAAGTAGGAGGCCCGCACACACTTGCCGTAATTAGAAGCATTTCAACTCACTAAAAGCAATAAATGTAAACCAATGTCTGCTTGAGCTGCTTTATGGAACAATGCACCACGCTAAGCAAAGCTCGTTGCATGAACCCTCACCCCACAACCTGATTTAGCATTTCCAGTTCAACGGCACGATTTCAGCCTCCAACTTAGCGTGCTTCCATTGCTCCGACACGGCTGCTCCATTGCCACTTCCGCGGTGTTGGACCAGTTGCTGGTGGACCCACCCGCTCTGCCGGAGGCAGTGTTGCCAGGTCGGCATATTTTATGCGACAAGTCTGCTTTTTGGAGTATCTTGAAGCGGTTGACAGGTAGATGTTTACGGTTGGCATATTTTTCACCTTTGGCATTCACGAGGCATATTGCTGAATTATGTCGATGTTTATTTACGAAAGCGTTTATTTTCTGATAGGTGCATATCATTTCACTGGAGATCACGTACAGATGGTTTGAACACTAACAACGGATTGCGTATTCGCTGCGCAGTAGGTTTTGTCTGCTTCGGCAAGGAAATGCTTCTAAAATGGCGAAGCCCATGCGTGGGGAATGTGGTGTGTGGCGATATAATGCTCAAATTTTACGAGTAAGAACCCTGAAATGATGTTCCATCGGTATGCTCAGGATCCTCAAGGGTGAGAAGTTGTGGAATGTACTAGTTTAGAGGAAATCATGAGTCGTCACTGAAGCTGAAAAAAAAACATTGCACAGATGCCTTACTCTTATCGTTTTCGACGAGAACCAGAGACTCTGGACGAGAACCAGAGACTCACATCGAAAACTTGACCACAAAGGTTTTTGAGTTATGGCCTCATGCATTTCTCAGAGGTCACCACAGATAAGCTTCTTTAATCGCTATTATTATATCAGAGCCATATTCCGGGTCAGATCCTCACATCCGCCTCTGGGGTGTCCTTTTATGCCCCCCTCTAATTTCCAAACTAAGAGTTGCACGAAAGCGAAAGTGGTATCATCAGAAAGCTCTCGACAAGTGGAGCCCGAAACGACCCACACAAATTTCTTCCCTCAAAAAGTGACGTCACTAGGTTGTCTATTGGATCACGACTGTCATCATGTTTTTGGCTCTGACAGGTTCATTTTGGGGGAGATTTGAGAAACAAAAATTACTCGGAATCAGAAAAGAAACGCAAAATCTACCATGGCCGCAGAGAGTGCCAACTAAAAATTAACATATTAATGTTTGGAAATTATCAAAGGATTTCAATTTTCTTGACATTTTGTGGTCTCATGGATACAGCGCACCGGGAAGCATTGCTTTAAGTTAACTTGCCCCCATACAAGTGTTTACTTTAGCTGAAACCTTCTATTTATTCCCACTGGGAAAATAAGCAAAATAAATAACTCATTAAAAAAAATTTACAATTTACAATTCCTCTTTTGCGTATTGTTTCGTCCGTAAAGTCCCTAAAGACTAACTCGAAATATGCTCGTTTGTAAATTGCTATGCAAAACCGCTTTGTGTTGCTATAGGCAAAATCAATACTGTACGTTCATCGGTCCCTGAAAGTTTTATTCAAATACCTTTATCCGTTAAAGCATGACGATTCGTTGAACTTTTTTGGAGGTGACCTCACTTAACCTTGAATAACTCGGCGACCGAAGATAACCTGACCTCAAATTTTCACACAGCATGTGAAATTGATGTGGAAAAGGGTATGCAAAATTTCGGCGCGCTACCGGGCGCCGTTATTTATTTACTATCCGCTGAAAACCTTAAGGGGGCGCGTAAAATATCCCCCAGCCGAGACAGGGCCAGTTAAATAGATTTCCTCAATATAAGATATAAAAACTTATATATTGTTAAAGTCGTAAAGGCCTATAGAACTCATTGACCTCTATATATAACTAGACAGACAACTCGACTTTTCCAAACTGTCCCGACGGCGGTGCCGCATATGGGCAAAACGGCGGGGCTGGTAGACGCTGCGCAGTGTGTTGTGGATGTAAAGCGGTGATGCTGGAGCGCTCTAGGTGGCGAAAATGACAATATCATTTTCAAATGATATAATCATATATTAAGCAAAAACTTGTTTGATATATATATATATATATATATATATATATAAATAACATAATATATATATATATATATATATATATATATATATATATATAACATAACATATATATATATATATCTATATATGCATATACCAAGCAAAAAAAACATCATCTATTACCCATTAAGCCTGTTCTCCGAACTGCCGCGTCCCTGCCGTTCATCCCCTTGCAGAGACATACAGAGGGCACAGGGGACATGTGTCCGCTCATGGCAAAGTGGCGCCCATCTTTCCAGGAAAAGTGGTCCTACAGTTAGGCTCGAGTGCAACCCTTTCTAATTTTTCAGCTAAAGGCGCCCATACAGATGAAAATGTGCCCCTTAGCATCATTGAGTGCACCCCTTGAATTTTCAACCGAAGTCTCCCTTCCAAGACCCTCGAGCGCGCCTCTCTCGAAATTTTCACATGAATGCACTTCTTGGGCTCATCCAGTGGCTCCAGACATGACCCTTCCATGAACAAATATTGGATCTGCGCCTGCACTCTTATCTAAGCCTTTGGAAGAGGTACCGGGCTGATAGAAAGAACTACAATTAAAGAGGAAGTCCTGAGCGCCCGGATGTTGATTTCTGAAAATTATTCTGGCGGGGGGGGGGACAAAATACATGAAGGCAATGGGCAGGTCCAAATTGATTGGGGATCACACTCCATATGGTCCAATGTTAAAGCTTGAAATTATTTGCGGGGGGGGCAAAGCCAACATTGATGGGGCACTTGTCCCCTCGAAAGTATATAAAGCAACACCCTGCCTGAGCGTCAACCCGTGCCCTGCAGGATGGTCGTGCGGATTCATGGATGGTCGGCGGATTCATGGACATTTTCCATGAAATTTGGAACCCGCGCCCCTCCGGGATGGCTCGAATGCTCCCCTCATATTTGTCAGCTAGAAACACCCCTCCAATGTGCTCAAGTGCACGCCCCCTCCCCCGCTAAACGGATTTTCGGCCGAAGGCGCCCCTTCAGGTATTTTCGCAGGGTGCACCTCCTAAGAAATGGCGCCCCCAGACAAGTACCCCTCCCCCATGACAATTCCTGGATCCGCCCCTGATAAGTAGAATAGATAACTGCAAACATCCACAGCATCACTTCGCAAGTGTTTATCGGGTATCCGGGGTCTTGGGGGTACACATGCCGAATACCGCACAAAGTTGGAAAAACGATGATAGAAGTTAGACCTCAAAAGCACAATTACAATATTTTACGAGATGTTTATCCGTTTCTATCGGCTCATCATGAACCCAGAATCATTTTGCATTACTTTTTGTAATCAAAATCTATCCACAACTTTTCATTTTACAACATTTCATTCCAGGGCCAAAATCCATGGGAGCGGGCGGCCCGCTCGATCTTTTGCCCATATACCGCTGCTCCAGCCAGGACCGGCCGGAATAGGACGCGGAGCGTGCGGCGGGCGGCGAGTCGGCCGTCTAGTTATATATAGAGGTCAATGATAGAACCCATATCTGGTGTTGTGTTGAAACTTCTGCTAAAAATCGTAGGTACGTTTCGCCACGTGACCCTCTTTGGCCCAGATATCCCATTCGAATCTCACTTTGTATTTTCTCTAGACGTATGTGAGCCTTCGCTTACGCAAAACGCAATTCACGATATTTGTAAAATACAACACCAGAAGTTATTTCACAATGCAACGCCTGAGCTCGCCGAAAGCGAGCTCTCCTCATATCTTCATTCCCTCTCTTATGAAAATACTGGCTGCGTCGCAAGACTTCCTATTTAATGGAAGTCTTGCGACTTTGTCACCTATCAGTTGACGGCTCAATGACTTGAGTTCAGTGAGTTCACCCGCCTAGCAATAATTTTTGTGAATTTTCTAGAACATTCGCCGACACTTCACCGAATGACTGTCTTCACTCTTCAGTGCGGCTTTGTTTGCAGTTGTGCCAGGATTCTCAGTTCTTTGTTAAAATGGAAAAATTGGCGGAGCCCTCCACCGCCTCCGTGGCGCAATTGGTTAGCGCGTTCGGCTGTTAACCGAAAGGTTGGTGGTTCGAGTCCACCCGGTGGCGTAGTTTTTCTTGCTGGACAGAGAAGTTGTTTTAGAACTGCTTCAGCCTTGTTTTGCCGTGGGCGAAATCAAGGCTTGCCAGCGTTACTCCAGGCTTCGTAGCGCGATCAGTTGACACGTAAGGCTGTATACATAGTTCGAGTCCACCCCTGGGCGGCGTTCTTCTTTTGGCGAAACACGTCACCGCCTCCGTGGCGCAACCGGTTAGCGCGTTCGGCTGTTAACCGAAAGGTTGGTGGTTCGAGTCCACCCGGGGGCGTGCCCTTTCTTTCTGGACAGAGAGAAGTTGTTTTAAAACTGCTTCAGCTTTGTTTTGCCGTGGGCGAAATCAAGGCTCGTCAGTGTGATTACATAGGCTTCGTAGCGCGATCGGTTGACGCGTAAGGCTGTTAACTGATATGCTGGTGGTTCGAGTCCACCCCGGGGCGGCGTTCTTCTTTGTGAACGGAAACAGTTCTTTAAGACCGCTTTATCTTACTGGAGGCTAAATCAATGCTGGTTAGCGGAATGTCATGGCGTTCGTGGTGCAATCGGCTGGCACGCTCGGCTGTTAACTGAAAGGTTTGCGGTTAGAATCCACCCGGGGAGGAGCCACTTCTGTCCATTCTTCATGAACGAAATATGCTCGTTTGTAAATTGCTATGCAAAACCGCTTTGCGTTGCTGTAGGCAAAATCAATACTGTATCTTCATCGGTGCCAGCACTGGCGGATCTAGCCCATCGGTTGGGGGGGGCAACTTTCGGTTTTCATCGTCAGCCCCCTCCCACTCCCCCAGTGGCGTACTTAGGAATTACATCAGGGGAGGGGTCGAACGGATTTGGAGGGTGCCCATTCTCCCACTATTTTTGGTTAAAAGCATCGGATTTCTACCACTATTTGTCAAAGGGGCCCATTTTTTACAATAATAATTAATGACAACATAATTTCCTGTGTAGGGGCCCCAGCCTACCTCCACCGTTTCTAAGTTACCGGATATTTGTTCTTGTTTACCAAAACGTTCACGTTCACGTTCAACGTCTTGTACCACGTCTACGTTCGTGTACGTGTACACACTGACAGATCCGATTTTGTCAACTCTGCTGTAAGCAGAACTTGAGCAGCATGGAACAGAGTATATTAAAGAACGGGTACACCCAAGTTTAGTAGATTCTCAGATATAGTATCTCTGTGCCTTGGTGACATCATATGCTAGAATATGCGATATTCTACTAGAATGTGGTGGACATCTGGCAGATTATAGAATCCTATAGTAGAATATTCCAAATCTAGCAGATTCCTGGCAATTTCATTTAACAGCCGCTTCCTTTTCTGTCGAGGCTCGACGCACGACTGGCCTTGAGGGCCAGCCGGTCGTCATGGCAACGACTCTAGGCCCCGCCCTCCGGGAGTCGGCCGGCCGGTTTTGTGTAGTGTCCTCGTTTACCGGCAAGGAAACATACTTTTTCGAGGTGATGCAAGTAAAAACGATCCGGATTCGTATGTAGAATTATTCAGGCATTCGCATGATGTCAAATTTTCCTATATACAATACAAATTGCCTGCGTAAAGCCGTGGCAAATATTGGCCGTTTTGGCTTCAGATGCACGCAAGGTGCTGCCGACTATCGCCTTGGGTACGTCACAGGCTCGGAACAACTTGACCGCCCCCCGGCATGGAACCCTCGATGTGTCAGAATGTACTATGCTACCATATTGGCTTCCAAATATTTTTACTTTAAAATTAGAGATTCTTTCGTACAGACGGTATTTTTTAACCTCGGCAAATGTTACTGCATTTTAATTTAGTGTACTTCTGTTGGTTTCGGGGGCTAAAAGACACTATGGCCCCCTTTTAAGCGCTTCGGGGGGGGGGGTATGGCCGGAATGGCCCCTCCCTGGATCCGCTTATAGTGCCTCGCCACTCCCTGTAATCTCGAGAGGTCCCCACCTATGCATAGGTACTTTATAGATTGGAGGCAAGAAACAATGTTCTTTCCACCTTCTAGAAGCTAATCAACACCAATTTGTTCTCCCCACCATGGGTGTAATCTGTGGAACCCATGGGCATCGCCAAGTGTTTGGAACAGAGGGAGGAGGGAATTTTTGGTCGGTTCTCTTCATGCAGCACCCTAGGCGTAATACTCAATCTCATGAAATTTTTGAGGATATATGCCCCCAGTTTCCCGCGGTGACGACGCCCATAGTGGAACCACCAATGCCTTCCGGGTTTCCTCATCCCAGGCGACGAGATTGCCCTGATGTAGAGACAGCTAGCGCCACCTATATTAAGCCATCTATTGACTTGCATAAAGGGGTCGCTGTTTCGTAACAGTTGCCTTGGCCTGGAGACCCATCAGCGAAGAGGAACTGCGGGGAGCAAAAATATTTCCCCCCTCTCCCTCATCCTCTTCGAAGATGGATTTAGAACGCGTGATGATATTGCGCCAAACCGTGACCCACCTTCCAGCAATTGAATAATGAAGCTGTTGATCGATGATTTTAATGATGTAGCGCGTGGTCACCTAGTTAGACGAAGTCAAAATTAGGCCACCGATTTCTAAGTGTCGTTGTTAGAGCAGTTTGGCAATTATTGTTTTTTTAAATTAGATATCAAAGATGCGTAGAAGGTTCATATATCGATGTTTAGGTATTTGACCAAAGAAGAATATTTCAACTCAGGCCAGGTTACGACGTCCTGACAAAGCCAATACGAAATTTGTGTTTGGATATTGTGAAAATCCTGCTCATATACAACGTAAATATTGGAATATGTGTGAGAAACGCCTATGTTTTCCATAGGCGTGCCAACTTTCAAATCTATATCCGGTCAGATCACGGAAGTATGACCCGAAATGTGCCTTAATGCCCTGTATCTGACATGACGACTTTCCGCATTGGCATTGATAGTCATTTTTGGCAAAATAAATTATATCAGATGCTATTATTATATCAGGTCACATGTCTTGTATATGCATTTTAATGTTTGGACCCTTGCAAGGTCATCCTAGGTCAATGCTCCAGGTTACATGATGTGGTCGATTTTTTTAAAACAAATTTATTTCGAGCTTTTGGGGATACATTCAAATTCAGCGCTCCGTTCAATCCCGTTTATGCTCAAATTATGAAAATAGATGACGTGTGTGAAAAGCTTGCAACTACAAGTGAGTGCACATACCTCGTCAAATATGACTAATTGACCTTTGGTGAAACCTTTGGGCACCCGAATGGGTATCTCTTCATTCAAAATCCCCTTATCTTTGTTCATCAATCTGTTGTCTATAGATTGCGGGCGACTGTTCTCGGCTTAAGCCTCAGCCCTACATTAAGCATGACTAAACCTTAACTCTAGTTTAAACCTCACCGCATAAGGAAGAAAATGTAACCGGATGACATAGTACAACCTATATGGCGCAGCCCATCACTCTGGCACACGCTCACTGGCCACTACACGGCACATTGCAAGCAAGAAAATGTAACCGGATGACATAGTACAACCTATATGGCGCAGCCCATCACTCTGGCACACGCTCACTGGCCACTACACGGCACATTGCAAGCACCCGTTCTGATCCAAGTGGCACGAGTACAGCGATTCGGGTGTGCGGCCCACCCAGATGCGCATGGGTTAGATTCTGTTCTTCTAAGATGCAGAGTACCGGTGCCGCGATTGTCTGACGAAAAATGGCATTTCATAGCCTGTGGGGTGATTATATTTTATTTTTTCAGACAATTTTTGTAAGGAGGAAAGTGAAGAAGATTCCAAGAAGGGTTCCTATCGAACATTTGGGGCCATATCTTCGGCATTTTGTATTTGAATTAATGTACTGCGTAAGTACCTACGTATGCGTAATACATACAGAAGGAACGAGTTGTTTTTTAATCATGGGCGAAGCCAGAGGACATGGAGGGTGGAGAGCACTTTTTTGGCAGGTGTGTGTATGTTCAAGAGGGTGTCAGGTAAACATTTTTCGATGGTATTCTACTTGCATATATTCTGAGTCAGGTTAGCTTGGATATACCCTGAAGCATTTATGTATATGGCCCTTCCACGATAAATCGACAAGGGCATAACACCCAATATTTTATATTTTGATGAAAATATTTGTGTAGGGCTATCTAATGTTCCGAATTCAGCTGTGCCATTTTTATCAATATTAGGTTAACGGTCAGGGAGTTATAGGCTCAGGCATTTCTGAGATGTCACCAAACAAGGGTGTCTTTTGAGGTCCTTAATACAATGAAAAACAATCCGAATTGTGGAAAAGTATATATCAGTGAACTCACAATAATCCACTGCAGCTTTTGGCTATTTCGGAATTTTCGTTTACGGGCCATTTTAAATCGTGACATCGTGACCTAAGGTCACGTAACCCATTTTAACTATCAGGACAGTCACAATGCGATTTGAAAAAGTACAGAACTGAAGTTCGATATTTTATCTTTCGAAGCAAAAAAAGGGGTTTGCCCCTAAAAATCTACATATTCGTTCAAAATTAGTCATGCATGGTTGTTTTTGCGCTAGTTTGTCGTGGTCTGTTTTAATATTGGTTTAGAACAGCATATCACTGAAATACAAGCCTTTTGATGTTCGTAGCACGTGATGGGATGAGAATGTTAGTCATCTGATCTTGAGTATTGCGTTGCACAAGTGTTCTAACACGTTGTGAGGTCAAGGGTTACACAAATGGTAGGAAGCCATTGGGCTGAATACCAGGGTGGCCAAGATTTGTAAGGAACTTGGGGTGGGGTTCTTGGATTTGTGGGGGGATTTCTGGGGGAGGACTGAAATGTTTGCATTAGATGGGTTACATTTGAGCAAGAGAGGAGTTGAATTGCTCAGCAATAGGTATGAGGAGGCTCTCAATAGGAAACAGGGAAACTAGGCAGGTCATGGGGGGATGTAGCTGATAGAGAGAGAAGTCTTGCAAACACCTCACAGTCAGCAAATAGGGGTAGCAGTAGATCAAGGGGGCAGAGTGGTAGCTCATCCAGAGATGGTAGAGCTACTCAACATGAAAAAGCCAAAGAGGGTTATGGAACTTTTGCTAAGTGTATGATGCTTAATGCTCAGAGCATTCGATCCAAATTTGATGAGTTCAAGTGTTATGTTGCTGAGGAGAAACCAGATTTTGTTTGCATTACTGAGGCATGGGTCAGTGAGAGATATTTTGGGGATAACTTGCAGGACTATGATATCCAGGGATACAATATGTTTTCATGCAATAGGGGTCCAGCAGTGAAAGGGGATGGTGTAATGCTCTATGTGAATAGCTTATACAGTTCTCAGAAAGTAGCAGATGGGGTAAAAAATGTGTCTGTGGAGTCCATTTGGCTTCATGTTGCTGTGGGAAGAGGCAACAGCAATACACTGAGGATTGGAGCTTTGCATCGATCAGGAACCTTGCCACATTCTCAGCAACTGGAGCTCGATAAGGTGATTTGTGAGGAAATCAGTATAAACTTTCAGAGGAAATGCCTTATTCTTGGTGACTTTAATATTTTCGCACTACAGCCTTTTCTTTACGAAGTTTTGATTTTGCAAGTTTTTTCATGTGCGAAATTTTGCCCGTGCAAACTTTTGCCAATACAAGACTTTTCAGCGTACGAACCATTGGCATGCTAACTGTTCCCATTACGAACTTTTGTCTCATGCGAACTTTTCCAATACGTGTTTTTGATATGCGAACGTTTGTCATTGCGAATTTTCCTATGCGACCTTTATTCACAAACATTGTTTGCCTTGCAAATGTTTGCCATTACGAGACTTTACCTGTACGAGCTTTATCCAAGGTGAAAGCTTGCCATATTTTGCGGTATTTCAATGATATTTTTGCGACACTTTTTCCACATTTTTCACATAATTCGACCATATTTTAAAGATATTCTTATCGTGGAATAGTTATTGTTCACGAGCCTTTGTCATGCGCGTCTTCGTCCAGCAACGATCTCTCCGCCTGTCGTGATTTTGTTTCTTTTTATCAAGTTGTAAAGCAACATGTCAAAGCAAAACATAGAGAAGTTCAAGAAGCGTACCTTGTGGGACGCGGTTCTGACATGCCAAAAACGAATGGGCAGAATCTGCCATAACGATAAAAAAAGAAACATTCCAAAAAGCCTATTTCCGAACTACGATCACTTTAGAAATGAACTCAGCTTGTCACACTAGCCTGGGTTAGCATTTCTTTCTCCATAATTATTCGCATTTTAACTTCTAGGGCGCCTAGAATGCATGCCCATTCAGAACGTTTCAGATAATATATCAGTGGCCTGACCAGATATTGCCTTCAAACCCGGCACGTTTTTACTGGGCTTAGTTTGTCATGATATATAATTTGATGTGTCAAAAATATTCATGAGGAACAAAGTTATGCGCAAAGATAAATTTTCTAGCTGAAACTATCAATTGACCTGGATCTCAACTTAGATCACATTTGTACATTTTCATTTTCAATGATAATTTATATAATCACCCATCTACACTTTTGACAGCATCTTTTTTTTCCTGGTGAAGAACTGTGTCCATGTACATGCAAAAATCGCATTGGGATGAGGGCGTGTTCTGACTGTGACTCGCCTTAGCTCTACTATGTTAAGAACCAAAAGCGCAAGGTGGTGACACAATGCGCGCACAATCCGTGGTGGAAAGTGCGCCAAATGTCATGAATGGTTCAGGTGTTACCTCAGAAGTATATCTGGAGGAGTCACCCCCACCCCCTCCCGCGCTGCGAGCGTCAATGCAATGAAGTAATCGTTCTGTGTTATACCCGTCTCAATGAGGAATCAGGGCACAACAAAAAGGGAAACGATGCATCCTGAGTAAATGAAGCATTGCATGTAAAATAGGGTTCAGGGTATCTCTAAATAAGAAGTACATTCTGCAGACACGTCCGCGCTGCACATGGAAATTTAGGGCGCAAATGAGATTGACTTAGCTTGTAATTTCATATAATTCGATATCTTAGTAAATGGGGAAATGTCAGCTCTGCTTTCCTTTGGAATTTGATTTTCTGGCTGGCAAAGCCCGCATGCGATGGAGTTTCGAACATGGAAATTGGGTCATCAAGTCAACACTATCACCTAGCAAAGCTTAAGCGATTTTGCATAGTCCTCGTGTGCTGGGCGTGGGCTGAGTGCGGGTTGAGAGAGCCTTGATGCAGGCTTTCAGAAATGCTTGTCGGAGTCGTGACTATCACTGAGCTATTTAGAAATTGCATATCGAACACCATTTTGCGACAGGAAGCTTGTGGGCTGACCGCAACTGCGATTTTTTGGCAACCCGTGGAAGCATGCACCTTGCTGAGTTCATTTTTTTCCGCAGAATTTGAGGATTTCAGAACTAAGCAAAGCTGTTTCACCAGTTCGTTACAGTGCATTGGAATTTGGGATGCGTGCTTCATTTTCGGCGGAAGAGCTTGACTGCCGAAATAGTGCCTCGAATTTCGACATGGTTGCGTAAAAACAATAATCTGATATAGCCGAAATTGCAAATTTGCTGAATATGACATTCCTATCTCAAGCTTAAATGTACTATGCCGTATTGTTAAGTTAGCATAGGTGCATCACGCGGTGTCACAGTCCTTGTTTGCATCTGTTTGCTCATTTGCAGCTACGAGAACTAAGCTTGCTGTACGCACAATTCCGCTGAGTAATCACACACTAGATTCTTCCAGAGCGATTATGGTGACCTTCCTTGCATTGCTAGGAAGTTTCTTATGCCATAATATTTCGCACATGACTCATAGTCATGCATAGCTCAAGAAAAAAATAACACAGAAGCGCCATCGTGAGTCCTGCAAAAATGATCCCATGAGGGCAAGCTGAACTTATTATTGTCTGGGTTCTGGAGGTGAGACTTTCAGATATGCAATGGGAGGTAGGGAACGGGATGTTATTGAAGGGGAAAGAGACTTAGGTTTTTGGTTTCAAATATACTTGTTTTGGTTTCAAAAGACCTTAAAGCATAAAACAATGTATTTCAGCTAGGCACTCAGAATGCTGGGACTCATTAATAGGAGTGTGAGATATAAGAGCAAGGAAGTCATGAGAAAAAAAACTACTTAGCATATGTGCTAAGTAGTTTTTAGCATACACTTGTAATATTCTGTACAAGCATGGAGCCCCTACCTAGAAAAAGATATAGATATGTTTGAGAGAGTGCAGCGCAAAGCCACTAGACTCATCAGTGGAATAGGTAACTTAGAATATGGAGAAAGGCTTATCGCATTATATATATACTCACTCAAGTATAGGAGATTTAGGGGGGACATGATTGAAATGTACAAAATAGTTAAAGGGCTAGATAAGGTAAATTTGAATGATGCTCTGCTGTTTAGAGTATTACATAGGAGTCATCAATTCTGGTTAGACAAGTTGAGGTGTGGGACAGTTAAGCGACAACAGGTCTTCAGTCAAAGAGTTGTTGATCAGTGGAATAGGCTGCCTGCTGATGTTGTGGGGAGTACCTCATTGAATGTATTTAAAAGTAGTGTGGACAAAGTTTTTTTAGACAGGAAAATCTTCACTTTGAGTTCTAATGAGTGGTGGATGGGGTGAGATTTATGCTAAGTATGTGTGCACCGCACAGACCCCTTTAAGCAGGCATGGATGCAGTTTGAAAATTATTGGTAAGGCATTCAATCCACATGTGTTAAGAGGGATCAAGTGAATAGGGCTAGATATCTAGGGTAGATAGGCATTGGTAGGTGTATGGGATGTTGGATGGTTTCTTCAGGATGTGGTGTTGTTTGGGGTGTTTTTTTTTACTAGGCTTATGGTATCTACCATGTACAGACTTCACCTGGATGGGCCCTTGTGGCTCTTATTAAGTCTAAACACTTTATGAGTTTATGCACTGCTGAGTATCGACCATCCCGGCATGTGCAACATTCTGCATGGATGCCGAAGGCGACGCGGAAGCCACTCGAAGACAACGCCAATATAAAGGATTTGACAATGCATCCAGAAGATATTGTATGGTTAATACATGGCAGTAAGATGGTATTCCAATAAAATACAAATATGCCAAAGCTTTTCTCCTCCCCAGCCACCTCTATTTTGGGCGCCTCAATTCATTCCGGCTGGTTTAACAAATGTGTGCAAAATCGATAGTGTAAGCCAGGAAGAGTTGTTTAACAAGGGAGATTTCAAAGAATTGTCTTCCAAACGTACCCCATCAATAAATAGCGAAGAAATAATAAAAATTGAAGTCCCTCTAATTATGTCCCTTGGACATGTACTAGCACATATATGGTGTATACATGCGCGGTAGAATGGACGTTCGGAAATAATTTACGCACAGGTTCACGATAACATGAATAGAACACACTTGAATTATATGACAGAAAAGAATACCCAACCAACCAAAGAATCCATTTCCTTGGATTCACGAGCGCGCTCATTCTTTTCCGCTGAGTGTTTATCAGATAAAGCCGGGCAGATGTTGTCATAACACTTCGTTTTCGGTTTGTTGCGAGGAAATACGATAGTACGTCTTTGAAACCTCAGCTAGACAATATAATTTCCCACGCACTGAACTAGGGTTAAACACGGCAAAACGAACTACTAAGGTAACGGCTCAAAATAAAGCTAATGCGAATGCCCTTATTTTTATTTCTCGCCTTGGACGTTATCAATTGCATCTGTACAGCTTACGACAGTCACGCTATATTCTGCTATTTTGCTTTACAGTGATGAATCATTTTTTGATGCAATGCATATTTGAGTGAGGTCAGGTCGAGTCATTATGACGTTCTAACCGTTGAAGGGAACTCAACATGGAATTCCATCTGGGAAATTTTGCTTAATAACCTTCTGGGATTCATGAAATATGCATCTATGGAGGTTCAAAATGGAAGTAGGATAGATGCAGCGTACTTAGACTTTGATAAAGTTGCGCACAGGCGTCAATTCAGCAGCTGGGGCCGTACTGAATTGATGGCAAATGTCTACAGTGGATTGATGTATCATTTAGGGAACGGGACAATTGGTATAATTATGTGGACGTAAATCTGAAGGGAAGCTCTAAGTTGAGTGTCACAGAGCTCCGTTCTAGATCCACTTCTCTCTGTCATCTTTGTGAACAATACAAAGGCAGGGCTGAGGAACAGGGTGTTCAAATTTGCTGACAACATCAAACTGGTAGGAATAGCTAACAATAGTGATGAACCTAGGAATATTCAACTCGATTTAGAGGACCCAAAAAGTGGGCTAATAAATGGTAGATGTCTTTCAACTAGTGCAAGGCTATGCATCTGGGATTTGGAGGTGAGACAATTAGATATGCAATGGGAAATAGTTAACTGAATGTTATTGAAGAGGAATCAGATGTGGGCATGGTAGTTTCAAATGATCAAAGCAATACAATTCAGCTTGGAACAGGGGAATTATAATTATAGTAATCATTGATAGGAGTGTGAAGTATAAAAGCAAGGAAGTTAGCAAGCAAATGTGATTGGCATATGTGCGACCTCACTTGAAATATTGTGCACGGACATGGAACCATTGCTTAGAAAGAGATAACGGTATGCTAGAAAGGTGGTAGCGCAACGTTACCAGACTTATCAGTGGACTACAAAATTTAGAATATGAGGAGAGGCTTATTGCATTAGATGTGTGCTCACTAAAGCATACAGGAGATTATCGGGTGATATGCTTGAGATACTTAGATAATAAAATGACTAGATGATGTCAATCTGAATGATGCTCTTCTATTTAGGGAATCATGATTCTAAGTTGCGCAGTATGGGGATGGGAATTTGGATGGATGGGGCGGGATTGATGCTAGTGTGGGTCTTAGATTATTATTATACATGGGAAATTCACCGCCAGTATTTTGTGTACATACCTGGCGGTGGATTTATAACTGACCTTCAAATATGTGAAGCTGAAGAGATTGACAATGGTAACACATTGTGATGATGAATTCCTTATGATTCACGATGCAACATAGATCATGGTGTTACGGTCTCTTTTTCTATTTTACTATCTTCCCTTTATAAGGTTAATCCAGGTGAACTCTGCTGCTCATATTCAGATGTAAAATCATATGACTTGATGATTGTGATCACAAATGGCTACTTGATTTACTAGCTATGCCGGGTATCACCAGTCACCACCAAATAAGCCTTAGATCAAGGGATGTCAGCTGAAGATGCAAGTGATGCATCAACGGGCAGTAAGACGCATTAGCTTGCGCATGCTAAGAACTGTTGGTAATCATGATGTTGTTGGCTTTGAACACATTCTAATAGAAAAAGAAAGTCTTGATTGAAAAATGTGTAAACTATATTCGTGCTCAGAGAGTGAAAAGACGTTGAAGAGGGATGCACATTGTCTATGTGAACTTAATTCAACATACAAAGGACAGTGCAGGTGCATTTATATATGCAGTGCAGTGCATTTTGCATATCTATATAGAATGCACTGGTTTTGGCTCTCCCGAGCGCCATCGAAGTTGTGTAAGCATTATAGCATCGTCAACAGTTAACCCTCCAAGAGCCAAAGGGATAGCTACCTATCTCACATCAACGTGATGCATAACATCGCGTCAGATATACTAATGTAGTACTAATAAGCGAAAAAAATTAATTGGTGGAGACTAGAGGAGTTTTGATCCCATTGCCCGAAGGAAAAATATATTATTGAACCAATAACATACGCTGGATATTATGAAACCAAAATGCATTATAGACTTCTGAAGTCTCAGGAGTCACGAACTCACCATTTTAATGAAATCAATTCAGTCGGTCTCATCATGCGATTAATATTTGTTAAAATGTCAGCTAAGGCATTATATTTCAGAGCTCTGGTCATGCTAATCCTCAAATGGCACGAAATGATGTTAAAAAAAATTGTCATAGGTCCCATTCCTGTACAAGAATAAAGTTACGTTCTTTGTTGTTGTAAAAGAAGCTTACCAAACTTATGTTGTTGAATTTCCTTCGACAGTAAGCTTTTTCCTCGGGGTGAGTGGGAAGGGGGGGGGCTCAGTGGTCATATCCTCCGCATTATGCCGAAGACATACATTGGTTCCCATCATATTTCCAAGTAAGATGACGCTTTACCGTGCTTAGCCACCACATGTTTCGGAAACATTGACTTTGTATTCCTCGTTTGGATCTTGCCCGCATGAAGAAATACACCACTGCCGTTTGGTGCACTCCACTCAGGTGACTTATTTTATAACGCAACTGCATCTGTCCGGACACGTTTCCACGAGACTTCAATGCTGCTTGGCGCTGGACACCAACGAGGGAGACTGCAATACTGCAGTGGTGGAAAACCGGCAGCCGCGGTGGAGTCGACTGAAGAGTGACAAGCCAGGGCGGAGAACGTGGTGGGGCAGATGTGGAGACCAGCACAGCTTTACTCAACATGGTGAGGTAAGTGTGGAGACCAGCACAGCTGTACTCAACATGGTGGGGTAAGTGTGGAGACCAGCACAGCTTCACTGAACGTGGTGGGATAGATGTAGAGACCAGCACAGCTTCGCTGGACATGCATGATTCCAATACCTGAGCGTTGCAACGCCATTGTTGGCTTGGCTGCCACCATTGGCCTTTTTCGTGACCATCAGAACCGGTGATCAGCGAAGAGGAGAGTGTGTGAGCGCTCTGTCGGCAACTGGCTGGCTGAACAGGACCAGACATTGTCCAGCGCCGTGAACTGGTGTAACATTTGGTCCAGTGCAGCGCAGTTCAACTCAGTACCGGCCACGTAGCACCCCGAACCACCGGCGCCCCTAGCTGCATTCCACACCGCCAGCAAAAATACCGGTTCGTCCAGAAGCATTTCTGGTGGTAACATCCGGACGGATGCTAGGCTACTTCACGAAATATTCAATTTGTGGTTTGTCAAAAACACATCTCACTACACCACCAGCGCAACTAGCTGCATTCCACACCGCCAGCAAAAATACCGGTTCGTCCAGAAGCATTTCTGGTGGTAACATCCGGACGGATGCTAGGCTACTTCACGAAATATTCAATTTGTGGTTTGTCAAAAACACATCTCACTACACCACCAGCACAACTAAGCTTTCCACCGGGAAAGGGAGGAGTCAGAGGCAGTGAGTTGTCAATGACGCATATTTGGTCAGGTATTATATCCGCAGTTCGAAAGCTAATGCAATATGCCATTGGGGCCAAATAATTCATCCGCCACCTTACGTCACCTTACCTCTGGCTACGCTGTTGCATTCAACATGCGTCACTAGGATATATTTTGCTACAAGTGTAATTTAAGCATGATGGTAGCACCCATATTTTCAGGTAAGCGAGTCCTTGCCTGCTTCAGCCAACGAAACATGGTCCCATGGTCAAACTTGGAGATTCCTATCTCTTGGGGAGAGGGGCTGGAAACTGTTCCAATTGTCATCTCTCCCTCACAGATGATACACGCGCCAAATCACAGCAAGTTCTGAATATGCCTAAATTCTCAGTTGGCCGTTTGAACCTTCCCCAGTCCAATGGTTTTGCACTGCTTTATCGCACCGGCATACCTTGGAAAAATCATTTCAAAATGTTTTCAATCTTGCCAGGTTTGAAATCGTTCCTACGGCCCTGGTTCGAAGTGAGGCGGTAGCTGAGTCATGGTTCGAAATGAGGCTGCACCTGTGTCATGGTTCGAGGGTAGGCCGTACTTGAGTCACGATTATCGCGTGACTTCTGAGCGTGATGTCCTGCGCCGGTAGCCACGGCCATCCGAACATAGCCTGGCAGACATCTCTAGCCGCTGGATGACGGCTCCACGTGCAGCCACGTCAAGGACCGCCGTCCCCTGTTGCTTCCGTCATAACCCGCGTCAACGTTAATCACCGTAATACCAAATTTGGTCACCTAGCTCACAGCAACCAATAGAGAAGGCACGGAACCTGGACTTGGAAATCACGGTAACCAATAAAGAAGGCACGGAACCTGGACCTGGAAATCACGGAAACCAATTCAGAAGTACCAACTGGAAAGCATTCCTCTCGAGGATCATCATTACGATTACCAGAAGGCTTCAGATCATCAGTGGAACTTCGGTATAACAGTGGAAATAATACATTTGTAATTATTGCAGCGGTAGGATTTACCAAAGTACCAGTTCTCTACTGAGCACGGGCTATGCCCTCTCACTGCCATTTTACCTCCACCCTTCTACGTTGGCAAACGAATTCATTTCTTTTTGTTCGGATAAAAAGCTGAATTTCCTTCAGGTTTGAATTTCGACCCACATATCGATGGCGGATCCTATGGATTTTGCCACCAAAATGGAGATACCGAACGTCCGCATTTACCTATTTGGCTCTGTTAGTGCATTATCTTGACTTCAATGTTTTGGAAGCTCGAAGTATGACACAGACAGCCCTTATGCTCCCCCTTCCCGTTCGGAGGGTCAAATATTTTTTCGAGTCTGCAGCTGGATTTCAGAAAATACTGATCCTGATACTGAAGTGCAGAAAAGGGCAGAAAATCTCAGCGGAGTACACTTCTCCTGTCAAGATGTGCTACATGACTAGTTGCGTATCTACTGATGTTTAGACCCGACCATTTCCAGACCCTTTGAACTCAATAAAGCCAGTCTCTATCATGTCGGTTTTCTGGCACTGAATGAAAATAAACAACTCTGTCGGGCTGAATTAGCCCAATGGTCAGATTCGGTCTGCTGGGAAACCCAATCCAGGCGGCTGAAATATTCTGTCTATGTAGCTGCTACCGGATGCAACCAGCCCATCTATCATTCAGCAGGTGCCCGAGTACGAGCACCTTAATTCGTTTGTGGCGCTTTCCGCAAGCATGCTCCATGGGCTCGGGCAGCACTACCACGACACTGGAGTTTGAATTGTCGACGGCAGTCGCGTCCCCTCCGGTCTTCTATTTCCGCCCGCGACAGCGGAGCCGATCACAGTGGTCGGACAATCCCAACGGTCGGAAAAGAGCGGCGGCGACGGCGGCGCCGGCCAGGGCGGCGCACCCGGCACGACTTCTGCGAACTGTGTCCGTTACCGGGGAGGGACGATGGCGGCGGCGCCGGTGCCGGCTCCCAGGCCGCCCGGACGGCGACGCCGGCGGGGGGTCGGGGTGATAGGATCACCCTGACGGGGACAGGTTGTTTTTGACGGTGGCGCGGACCGCGGGGAGGGACGCCGGCGTTTTTTGCCGCCAGCTCGGGGGGACGCCGCGGCGCGGCATTCCGGCGTCGGCCGCCGCCGCCGGCTACGCATTTCGTATCTCGGACGGCATTGGCCGGCGCCACTGCCTCTGGACGCGCCGCGCAGACGCGGGGGAGGCAGACGGGGGCAGGTGCGGCAGGTGCGAAATCGTGGTCGGCACCGGCAATGTGCCGGCTGGCAAAATTGGACCGAGCTTTCTGCAGTGCAAGAGCGCGCTTGCCGACGTGAGCTGCGTGCGTCTGAGCGACCGAAACGCGGCTTCTGTCGCCAGCCCTGAAGCTGCCAATCGTCGCGACCGGCTTCGGGACAAAGAACTGCCGCGAACCCCCGCGTGCCGCCCCTCGCCGCAGACGTGAGTACACGCCGCAAAGGATGCCCTCTCGATTGCCCTTTCCACTGTGAGCCTGCTCGTGTGCTCTTCCGTCTGTCGCGGCGCGTGACCGCGCGGGTGATCTTAGCTTTTTCTCCGCCGAAATGTGAGTTCCGTATTTCCAGTGAAACACTGTTGCACGTGCCTCTGCGCCCGGCTCTGCTTCAAGGTCCCGCCGCCGGTTTTCCCATGCGGCCGACGCCGGCCGGGCGCTGTCGCCGTGCAGTTCACTCGAGCTGGCGAACGTCTCGGCATTGCTCTTGGTGCCTGGCGATTACTCGGGCCGCTGTTGAGCACGTGTCACTCGTTCACTGACGTGTTGCGTGACACTGTGTTCGTCTTGTGCAGTTTTATCTGTTTGGAATCGTCTTCATGCTGGATGGCTGGAGAGATGACTGGTACTTCTCCGGATGGCGCTCGCTGCAGTAGCTGAACCGACTGGGACCGCTGGAGCGGCTGCACGCGTGGAAGATGTACATTCAGCTCCGCTGCGGTTGATGTGAGTCTGGTCATGGTAATTTAAACCTCATGACTAGATCCACACTCATCCAAAGTTGGCTGTTCTCTCGTCGTTGGACTACCGTGGCGCCGCGGTGCGACGGCGGCCGACACTACCGGCCGGCGTCTTTTCCAAGGTTGAACGACCGCTCTGCGTGCGGCGCGCAGCCGTCGACTCCGGGCTGACCTTGTGGTCGGGTGCGCCGGGCCGGACACCGATGGGGCAATGGCATATCAGAACTCCCAGTATCTACCCTGCGATTGGCGTCGGGTCACAATTAAACCCCCAATAGGTGACCCGATCATTCGCCCTATCTGAATCAGTTACAACCGTTCACCTAAGGCGGGCAGTGCATGCTTTGGTTTAGGTTTCAACGCTTGTAGCTTCAGTATGGCATTCATCGTTTTCTTGTTCCTGAATCTGACAGCCGGTAGATTCTATCCCGATCGGGCGGAATGTTTCGCGTACTTGGGCGTGCTCTCTGGACCGCCAGGGTGACAATGGAATCTACCGGACGTCTGATAGAATCTAGATTTCCGCGCTCGAAGCGGCAGCCATATTCTGCTAGTGCGTGAGTTTGAGTGTTTGAGTCATTTTCGCGGCAAAGCTGTAGTAAATGTAAGTTGTGACTACACAAGGTTGGAAAAATACGCTGTTAAAAACCACAGTGCTCGCTGCGATGCTCCTGCAGCCTCCGTACTGATCGAGTGCCATGTGAAGTAAATAAAAGCGTCTCGTAAATAAAAGCGCAGCGATCGCAACCACCAACCAAAATACGCGAAACATCTGCTCATCCGAGACAGAATCTACCGGGTGCCTGATAAATTCGTCGTCCGGGTGGATTCAAGCGTGCTCGTAGCAGGTGGTTGCGGTCTCCGCGCTTTATCGAGGTGCATGCTTCGCAAAAGTATCGCATGGCATTCGAACAGCATCTAGGCTGCAGGGATGTTTTGGCGAAAAGTCTATGTTGAATATGTTTTTTCAAGGCTGTATATATACGGGGACGAGTGGTCTAGGGGTAAGATGCTCGTCTCACAATCGAAAGGTTGTGGGTTCGAGCCTCACCTGTCTCTACTCTTCGCCCGCGACCAATCGGCGTGAGAGATTGGCGACGCTACATGACAACGGTCGACGTATCGTAAAACCAATAACCAACCAACCAACAAGGCTGTATATTCACTGAATCTAAATGTAAATATTTGCTGCGAATATGACACGCCAACACAAGCTGACGTGCGGATAGAACATGGCTGACGTTCCAAACTCGGGAATCGAGATTCTATCGGACGTCTGGTAGGTTATGTTTGCCCCGGCGGTCCCGAACGCACGCAAAGTCTCTTTCAAACCACAACCATCGTTGCAACCTGTTACCCAAATCAAGAATGAGTCTGCTTATTGGAACTCCAATTCGTAAGATACCGAAATATCTATCACATAGCATAAGCTCTCACTTTCGAGCCTCTATACGTTGCAGCGAACTGCCAGCAGGTTCGAGTGAAGTGATTTGCCAATCATTCGCCGGCACAGACGGCCGGCGGCCATGCGACGTTGCAGTCTCCTGGTGTTATTGTTCAGCCCCGTGCTTCAGCGTTGGGGTCTTCACAGCAGAGCACTGCTCTTCCGACTGGCCTATGATGGTAACTAAAGAAACCATTACCTATCATTTGAAGGGCGTGAGAAGAGGACTGGTAGCCTGAGTTTCACCGCTTAGCATTGGTTTAATGAACTTCAAGCTCTGATTACCGTGTACTTTTTTATACGCATCCCACCACTTGCTATCGTGTAAGACTGAAGAGGCAGATGCTACAGACGCGTGGTGTGCGTACCGTACGGAGACTGATGCATTGTCGATGGATGATTGATACCGAGGTGCGGTGTCAAACAGGACAGTGTTTATGTTTGTGCGCAGTGAGCTCGCAAATGTTCGGTTATGCGCATGCCAGCTTCTAATATTTGACTTATGACATACCACCATTCCATGGATACTCGAAATAAACTGCCCATCTAACCTTAGGTGACTAGGCATTCTGAAAGTTTAAAGTCGTACGTCTCCGTATCATCCAGTGTTATTCACATTCCCGTTAATTCTTACCAGGAAAGAGCATGAAACACGTCTCATTAAAACACAGCGTCGGCACTGCAGTAAGAACGTATCAGCTGGCGCTGCCCAGGGGCACCCAGCGGGCATCCATGTAGTGCTGCGTTCGCGGTCCGTAAAAGGGTCGAGTTCAGCCTTCTCCAATGTAAATGGGAATGACACGAAACGTGACAGGTGGTGTTCGAGAAGACTGAGAATGGCGAGCCTGCGGCCCACAGGCTGGCGGGCCGGCGAGCGGCAGTGAACGGCCCACGAAGAGTCTCGCACTGCCAGCGCTATGTGGACACCTGGCATGCCTCACCCCTGAGTAAGACAGCTGCTGCTACGTAAGACAGCTGCTACGTAAGACTGCTAGTAAGACAGCTGCTGCTACGCGACAATTGCGTTTTCGTCAAGCCATTGCAATAACATCCAGCTGCGCTATGTTACATCTGTTTCCGATCAGAAACGATGTTTTTCATCTGCTAAGGATTCTCAATAACCTACATGATTCGCTTGTCGCTTCGCTCATGTCATTGACTGCCTAATTAATAACCCCACTCTAACACGCATTGCTGGATATTTCGGGTGGATCGTGGGGGACGAGGTCTGCATCCCCTGGATTGGTACCCTGCTAATGTTAATTTGTTACTTTCTCTACTCGGTCTGAAGATATGCCTTGAAAATAAGAACGTGGACCCCCTGGCCACGTGATAGATCTCCGGTCCTGTGAACGCGGATGAGGTGCGACCTTGCAAAATAGCTTGGGAGCAGAGGAATAAAATGATGGAAATAGTGAAGAGGAGACGCTGCAATCTTGGATTTTTCTCAGTCTGACATTGATACCGCATCAGAGACTCCAAAAGCAGAACAAGATTCCACGATCATATCATATGGCCAGGTAAAGTACGAAATGTTTCATGAGAGAAATGACATAGCAGATGCTGTGGTGAACCATCAGTTTCCTTGCTTGCATCGCCTGCTGGTCCTTTGCACAAGGCAATGCTTCAGTTTGACAGGATTCGAACGACAACTTTGCGAGTATCTTGAGTTCAACAAACAATAAACCCGCCTCTTGCGCTTCGAAATAAAACTGGCTCACCATTAAAGTGAAGGTAGGCGAGGGCATAGGCGATAGGCACGTTCAGCGCAGATAAGCCACATCTGAGCAGCCTACTCTCCAATGACAATGCCAGTGCATGAGTACATTTTGCTTGCATATCGTGAGTTGTATTCCCATGGAACATCTCATATCGTGCTGGCTCCCCTGCTGCAATGCCTCTGCGGAATTGGTGCATTTTAATAAGCGGTTGGCATATGCGCCTGGTGCCACCAGTTACCCGTTACCCTCAGCTCAGCCAAAAGTACATGGATATTACAAAGCAACACCATTGCAAACCGAGTGCAAGCAGAATAATCTGAATACCAATGGTTATGCCAGCAGTCTTCTTTAAGCCTTCGATAGCAATGAAACACGGGATCGTTCCATCTTCACGGATTACATGAACGAAATTAATCTGAAGAAAACAAACATTATGCACATGGATATTGGATAGAATTGTGTGCACACATTTCAGTTCTGCGCGTGCACCTAGTGGGGAGCGAAGAGACTATGAGCTTTCATCATGTAACTGAACCCGCAGAGCGCCGGACTCTGTGTCATCCACACTGAAAGCACGATACTTGGCATCAACCCATTACTTTTGCCGTCAAGAAGCGGCTTCGAAAGTGGCCGCTCCACTCAAATCCGGCTGCTGCCCCTCGTGGTTATCACTTCGCCGATCTCACAATCGCTCCCGCGCAGAGCGGTTTTAGCGCAGGACTGACCCGGCCACTGCCACTGCCCCTCCCCACTACCTTCCGGTGGTGACGCAGCACCGGTCCGGGGTCGTTGTGCAGGACTGACCCGGCCACTGCCACTGCCCCTCCCCACTACCTTCCGGTGGTGACGCAGCACCGGCGGGGCCGGACGCCACTGCCACTGCCCCTCCCCACTACCTTCCGGTGGTGACGCAGCACCGGTCCGGGGTCGTTGTGCACTCAGCGCAGGACACAGGCCGGCGCTGCAGCCGGTTATGCTGATGGCTGCTGAAGGAGTGCGCCTCCGATTCGACCCCGTGTCTTTGGTGCAGCGCTCACATTTATTTCCCGTGTATTTAACCCTCGAAGTGTGTTTTGGTGCAACGTGCATACAAAACCGTGCTTCTTTCAACTCGATTGCCATCAGCAACCCTGTTAAGCAGTACTGGTACTGGCAATGACACCCAAGTAACATTTGCAAATATCTAAATAATGTAACTGCAGTCGTTGATATTGTCTGTAATGATATATTTCAGATCATGGGCTCGCGCACCCGTGGTTAGTTGTGTGGTCGCTTCTCAGTCTAATTAGACTAGTAGTGGCCGGTGTTTCTGCACGACTGGGACTGGACTTCGTTGCTTTGATCTTCACGACGCACGTTTATTTTTACGGACGTTCCCTTTTTCCTGACAGCGTGACGGATGTGTATGCATGTATGCATGTATGTATGCATGCATGTATGTATGTATGCATGAATTGTCTCGGTGCCCATATGGTGACTGTTGTAGTCGAGCGTCATAACAGTATACAGATCTCGCGAAATCATAATTCGATGCGGGACTCTAGAAGCAATAGCTAAGCATGAAAACTAGGCCAAGACATTGAGCGCGTGAAAACGTTGATTACAGAAAACCGTGCAGCACTGCCGCACTGCTCGCGGAGTCACCAATCTACAGCGACAGGGGGCGATCTACACGGGGCGGCAGCCAGCCGTGCCCTGCCGGCCGTCACGTGCCCACAGTCTCCGCGTCTCTGACTGTCCGTGGTGCGTCGTTCTAAGTTCCTGCGGCGCGATATAGGGATGATCGCGTCTCGAACTCGGTACGAACTCCAGGTAGCTGAGGCAGACGCGAGGCGGCAGGTTGTACGTACAACTCCAGGTTGTACGTGCAGTCACGCTGTCTCTGCAGGTCAGCCCAAGTCTCAGACCGCTGGGTGACGTCTCGCATGTGAGTAGCCTGTGGATGACGATGATGTCCCTTTCTTTGATGAGCTGCTCCACAGATGGCCGTTGGAGTGCACGCAATGACTCGCCGCAACTTGCACCTCATGGTGGAGGTGCAACTTCACCATACGGTCGATCCGTAGGAGATGTTGGAAAAGACCGTGCATTCCACCAACGTTTCCTTGAGGACCTCTGGATAGCAGTCACCGCATGTGATCAGTGTGGTTTTTGTGCAAGCCGACCAAGCTTCCTTTGTGGGATGGGGAGGCACATACCGCCAACCTCTCGAGCTTTTTGTTAGTGAGTTATTTGTGCTTCGCGACTCAATTTAGCACATAGCCCTGCTGTTTTCGTGTGTCACTGATGAACCGCTTGACATAAAAGATCAGTGCAACTATGAGCCACACGGGCCCTTCTTGGTTGCACTTTGTACACTGAACCAGTTGCCCACCAAATCTGTCAATTAACCCTCCCTGGAATACAGAAAAACAAGCCCCCTATTCTTATAATGATTGTCTATGCCGTTTTTAAAGATGTTCAGTGTGTTGCTACTGACAATTGTTCCTGGCAGCTGGTTCCAGTGTTCTACTACCCTGTTAGTGAAGAAAGACTGTCTTAACCTTGTCCTGCTGTGGTTAACTTTAATTTTGAATTGATGACCTCTAATTGCATCATTTCTGTTAAATTCAAACATTTTCCTGAGGTATCCCTGTTCCTGACCGTGAACAAATTTAAAAACCTCGATGAGATCTCCTCTCAGCCTTCTATATCTAAGTGAAAACATATTCAATTTCTTCAATCTTTCCTCATATGCCAGGTTGCCTATACCATTAACCATTTTTGTTGCCCTCTTTTGTACTCTCTCTAAAAGCCAACAACCTTTCTCATAACTAGGGGACCAAGCTTGGACACAGTATTCCAAATGTGGCCTAACATATGCATAGTAAAGCTTCCTGATGACCTCCTCACTTTCGCATGACACATTCCTCTGTATCGCCCCAAGCATTCTTAGTGCCTTCTTCCTGGCTTCTTTGGTCTGTTCTGGTGCCCCAAATTTTGTATTCAAAATAACACCTAAGTCCTTCTCCTGCTGAGTCACAAATAGTACTTGGCCATCCATCAAGTATGGCGCCTTCATATGCTGCCTGCCTACATGCATGACTTTGCACTTATCAAAATTAAACTTCATTTGCCATTTTTCGGACCACTTCACAAGTTCGTCTAAGTCGTTCTGCAGCAAAACCTGCTCATTGTGCCCTGTTGTTGCCCTAAAGACCTTCAAATCATCCGCAAATTTCAAAACCTTACTGCTTAGGCCACATTCAATGCTATTCACAAATATAATGAACAACAGTGGCCCCAGTACCGACCCCTGAGGGACTCCACTAAGAACATTTTGCCATGATGACTTTGTACCATTTAGCATCACTCTCTGCTGTCTATCTGAAAGCCACAACTCAATCCATTTTAGGATGCTACCTGCAATGCCAAGGACCTGAAGCTGCATCATTAACCGTTTATGGGGTACTTTGTCAAAGGCCTTACTAAAGTCAAGATATGCTACATCAACCTGATTTCCCTGATCAAAATGTTCTGCAGCAAAATTTAAAAAGTCCAAGAGATTTGTGAGACACGATCTCCCTTTTCTAAACCCATGTTGAGTATCTTGAATCAATCTGTTTCCTTCCAGAAAACTAACTATTCTATCTTTGATAATTTATTCGAGTACCTTGCAGACTAGGGATGTGAGGCTTACTGGCCTATAATTTTCAACTTTCCCTCTTTCTACTTTCTTGAAAATAGGAACTACATTTGCCCTTTTCCAATCTGTTGGAATTTCATTTTGTGAAACTGATCTACAAAATATTATACTAAGTGGAATTGCCAGTTCCTTTTCAGCTTCCCGCAATACCCGAGCATAAATTCCATCAGGTCCTGCTGCCTTGTTTGGCTTTATTTTTCTGATATAATTGAAAACAACATCACTATCAATGAAATCAACATCGTGTATCTGATCACCTGTCACTGAACTGTGGTTCACGGTTGGCAAATTTGTCACACCCTCCACTGTAAACACTGATTTAAACTGCTTGCTCAGCTCCTCAACCATCTCACCATCCTCACTCAATATAGTCCCATTTACTTCCAGTGGACCAATTGTGCTTGAAACTTTACTTAGTTTGTAGAAACTAAAGAACTTTTTACTGTCCCCATTACAGTTCCTAGCCAAATCCAATTCTTTTGCTCGCCTTGCTGCTCTGGTTTTCTGCTTCACAGCATCTCTAGTTTTTTTTATACGACCTTAGATTTACGATATTTGAAGCTTCCTTAAATACTCTAAATGCATCTTTCGTAGCCTTAATTGATCTCCCCAAATCTGGTGTAAGCCATGCTGTCTTTCCTACCCTTCTTTTGCGCCTTTGCTTTTGGGGGACATGACTAATCTGAATTTCCCTCAAGTAAGATTTGAACTTTTCCCACATTTCACAGGCATTTAAGTAAAAACATTCTTCTTCCCATTTTATGGCACTTAAAGCCTCTCTCATGGAGTCAAAGTCTGCCCTGTTAAAATTTGGAATCTTTGCCAAGTTATCCTTGATTGTCCCTGCTATTTGTACCTTAAATCTCATTATGTTATGGTCACTTCTTCCCAGAGTTTCTCCTACAGTCAAGTCTTGAACTAAATCACTTAAATCTGAGAAGACAAGGTCCAAGAATGAGCCCTGACTGATTGGTTCCATTACAAACTGGTGTAAGAACAAGTCCTCTTCAAGGCATTTCCTAAACAGTTTACATGATGGGGAGCCAACACCAACATTTTCATATCCTGAGCTGCCAGGATGAGAGCTACCTACCACTCTACCCCCTTGATCTACTGCTACCCCTATTTGCTGACTGTGAAGTGTTTGCAAGACTTCTCTCTCTATCAGCTACATCCCCCCCATGACCTGCCTAGTTTCCCTGTTTCCTATTGAGAGCCTCCTCATACCTATTGCTGAGCAATTCAACTCTTCTCTTGCTCAAATGTAACCCATCTAATGCAAACATTTCAGTCCTCCCCGAGAAATCCCCCCACAAATCCAAGAACCCCACCCCAAGTTCCTTACAAATCTTGGCCACCCTGGTATTCAGCCCAATGGCCCTCGAGTACCACTCTATGCTTGCGTTAACCACAGGGAGGATGGATGTTACCATTCTTCGTTTCCTACTCACAGCTAACCTACCTATCAAAGCCCTATACTCTTGTATTGTTTCCTCTGTTTTTGCTTTTCCTACATCATTTACACCAACCTGCACAATTACTATTGTGCTCTCTCCACTACCCTTCATTACTCCTATCCTATCACCAACATCCTTTACCTGGGCCCCTGGGAAGCAAACACGAGTCCGTTTGTTGGGGTTCCTGCTACAAAAAGTACGGTCCATGTACCTCACTCTTGAGTCCCCTATAACTAAAACTTCCCCCTCTCTATCATCAGCTACCTGGTCGTTCCTTGCTTCCTCCTTAGCAGCATTACTATCTCTCTCTTGCAGTACCTCAAACCTATTTTTAGTTTCAATGCCTTTGTCAATTTTCCTTAAAGCTAGTCTCGTACTCTGGCGTCTAGCTACTTTCCACTCTCTACTATCATGGTCCATACTATTTCCACCCCTAGACTCCTGCACCTGGCTTGCCTGGCTGACATTTCCTATGGTGGGCCCTGCCACCAAACACTTCAGACGCTCCACCTCCCTTGCTAACATATCTACTTTCTTACCCATATCTTCTTACTCTTCTTTGAACTTTGAAACGCTTGCTTTGAAACGTATGACTTTTATGCTTTATGAAACGTATGCTTGTTATTATGTTTGACTTGGTTGATACACACATTGACGTACTTCTTCACATTATCACTATGGTCAACATCGATGAAGCGTGATTTCGTAGCAGTTCGGAATGGAGACAAGCTTTTTATGTTGATGGTTAAGATGATGTCTTTAACGCTACGTTATATTTTCTCCTATGTGTATGCTTGTTCCCTTCTTATATTCATTTGGAAGAAACTTGATGAGGATACACATCATAAGGACTCGATCCATGCGTGTGTCACGCGGGATCGAGTGAATAGGGAAAGATAGGTATAGGTAGGTGTATAGGATGTTGGTTGATAGTTTCCTTGGAACTTGGAACGTGGTGTGTGGTATTGGTTGGTGTGCTGAGTATATTTTTGTCCAGGCTTATAGTGTTATCCCTTTAGAGGCTTGATCAAGATGGACCTTTGTGGTTTTTATTTAGTCTGAACACTTTATGACTTTATGAAGGAAATTACGCAGTTCGTACTGACATTAGGATAGAGAGAACATCGATACACTGCATTTACCACAATTCGTCTACCTGAATCTGCCTTTGAAGTTCTTGGAAAAGGATGTCAGGTAAAGAAAAGAGCAGCTGAGACCACAAACACAGGTATTCGTGTTCCCACCAGTCAACTATACTGTTTCTCAACTATAAGCATTCAGCGAACAGCATAAGAGACCTTGCACTACTATAACATACATTTTGCATGTGCAAGTAGTCAAATGAAGCTTACGAAATAAGCGAGTTAATAACGCATCGAAAACTGAGTGACACACAATGAGATTATAGAGGAGAAAGGAAGATTCAATACGGCTTTCTGACATTCCTGAGCACGTCTCTGTCATTTTCCGTTATTTAAAACTGGAGGGCGTTAATTGATGCATTTCATCATGACAGTTCGCTTGCGCCATCATATGAGATAAACGGACAGTAACGTTTAGATATGTGACGGAGGACGGACCCAAATTCGGTCCGTATATTTTGAAGCACATTCTGATTCCCCGGTCGCACAAATATAACTAAAATAAACTCGCTGCTATATGTGGCTACAAATAAGGATTTTAATAATGGGCAAGCTAGCGTTTTCTCTTTTTTAATTGAGTTCAAATCATTGTTCGGGATGCTACACAGAATCAGAGTCAATGCCAAACGCAAGCTTGTTGCATTGACCCTGAACTCACCTCGCCATTAGGAAATCCCAGTTCCATAGCACTAATTTCACCGAGAGTTTAACTTACCCACATAGTCGTAAACAGCCGCCTGGTGCTTTGGCCCCCGACCTTCCTTGGCCGGGTACAAACTGGTCATCCCAGCCGGAGGCGTTGATAGCGAGAGCGTGAAGCGACTCGAGGCTTTGTGTCAATACGGGGAGACGCTTCCAGTGCACTATCCACTGAGCTAACTAGCGCTAGCTCAATACTCTAGCTATTTTGGGGATTGTCTATTCCAAGCCTGAAGACAGATGACATGTCGAGTAGGCACCCTAGCGAAGTTGTCTAAAATAACGTCAATCTTGATGAAATTGTCAATCTTAACATGTAGGCAGAAATGAACTGAAATTGCCCAAATATTCTTCAATGTAGGATGCAATAGGCTTGGATTCAATAACTGGACAACAATAACATGGAAGCTGGGAGACGGTCCGACTATGAAACGATGGCTCTATTGCCGAGTTTTCCCGCGATTACGTCCGCTTTTCTTCTTTCCAAAATCATATCCACGATAAAGTGAACTCTATTTGAAAAGTATTGCTTCAGCTCAACCGGCGAGTCTCGTCTAAAACGTAACGTCCTCATGTAAAAAGTTCAAATCGTCTCGTCGACAACGCGAACACCGGAAAATAATCTCGTGGATGATGTAACATTGTGAAAAAGCTGTTGTTTCGTCTTGCTAAAAGTTCAAGCTGTAAAAAGGTTTTTTTTCGTGACTCGAGGCGATTCCCTGGTGGTACGCATGAGCAAAAAAAAACTTTATCGGTAATGTCATGCAATCTGGGAGCAGAGGTACACGAGCGGACGCTGCGATTTTTATTGCAATGTTCCAAGTGTATACATTCAAGGTGTAGTAATAGAATACGCACATAGACGTGACGCTAAGACCGAAAATTATTGGTAAAGCACATGCATTATTATTGTGGCAGCTGCTATACCTGCTCTGTGGAAGTCCACAGCCATGTTTGAAATTTAACTACCAATTCGAGAGGGAAAAACGCTAAAAATCGCCCTAGCGTTGATGCCTTTAAAAATCAACATATCAGCCTTTTACGTTGTTACGAAAATTCGCCCAAGGACATTTTTTTTCTAATTCGAAGGTCTATAATACAATCGCAAGGGCGACCTTGATTTTTTAATGTGAACGAAAAGTATTCAGGAAGGAGCTGGCGGTGTCAAGAGAATGAAGGAACCTCAAGACATGAATGGGCTCTTTTCAATGAGAGCTAGGGTTCATTGTGAGTCCTTGTCATTGTGACCATCTACGATATTGTTGACTGACTTATAGCAGAGGAAGGTTTTACTTCCACGACTCGGGGAGGGGGGAGAAATCTGTTTAGCAGGGTGTGGTGCGCCGAGCTTTTCTCGACGATTTTTCCTCCGCTACTCAGGGAGTAGCGGAAGCCAGTACTGTTGAGCAGAGGTGGGTGCGTTGAGCTTTTCTCGACGCAACCCCGGCCACAAATATGTTCAGCGGGGGGGCTTGCGCTGTGAGTTTTTTTCCGCCATAAAATTGGACAGGGCCTCCCCTAACCATACGGCAGACCCAGTAGCTATCCTCACTCCATACCACATGATGGATCACACGGCCAGCCATAGCCCGACCACTCGTCTGGCCACCCGGCTGACCAGAATGTCCCATAAAATGTTAATTGTGGGGCCAGTGGCCTCCGCGGTCGCGGTCATGGCCCTCACGGCCCCGCGGCCCGCCAACCACTCAACGACTCACATAGCTTTAGCATTCGTGCTCGACCATGAGGTGATTACACGGGGACTGTGCCCTCCTCAGTAGCCAGTGGACACCCCCGCAGCCAAAATACCTTGGTGGAAACACTGTAACCAACACCGAGGAGGGGAGGGAAGCTTGCAGCTCTCTCAAGAGTAAACAAAGCGACGCCCCTGTCCATGGCCGCGTGGTTGCCGGTTAACACACAAATACCGTGGCGTTGCAACCAGCCGCTCCTCTGGCAAGATTGGATCCCAAAAATGTGTTTGGGATTTTTGGATCCTGTTTCTGATTTTGACCAGCAACTCCTCTACGGTTTTCAAAAAACAGCGACAGTGTGCCATTGGGTCGCTGTTTCTCATGTCTTGAAAAAGGGTGTGGCATTCTCCATGGTCTTCATGGTGAATGATAGGCTGCATCATGGGCCTGAAACCCTGGGCAGAAGATGATAGGCTGCACCATGGCCCTGGAACCCTGGACAGAGGAGGATAGGCTGTACCATGCGCCCTGGAACCCTGGGCAGAGGAGGCAGCGGCTATGCTCGTCTTCTCTATGCCTTATGATGCCACTCACGCTGTTGACAGCGCCACAAGAATTAAACTTCGTCGGTTCATCAATATCAGAGATAATGGTTTCAGCTGAGCAATGCACAATGGGAAGCCAACACAGCAATTGAAACATACAAAAATGTGTTTAAGTTTATACGTAATTCTATGCGACACGTAAAATCGTGGCCATCGTTTCGGAGATATGGAATGACGTGAAAACCTCCGTTTTTCTCCGTGCAGAAACCGGATAGTGGAGCCACTGTTTCAATAAAAAAGTCAGGCTACAATAAATTTGAAGCGAGAAACATTGATTTCAGGATGGGGAAGCTGAGAGGCAATGATCGTACTCTTATACCTCCCTCCGCCTCCTCCTGCGCTCTCTGGATGTGCTCCTGGGTTGGGCTGGCTTTGAACTTTGACTTTAATCCGGCCGAGCCGACCTGATCATTGTGCGCCTGCCCGTCCTGCCGCTGCCGATGCAGTCCATACAGCAAGGCACAACTGCCCCTCGATCAACAACGGCCTGGTGCAACCGTGCTCCTGCCGCTGCCGGTACAGCCGTGCTCCTGCCGCCGCTGGTCAGCCGTGCTCCTGCCGCTGCTAGTCAGCCGTGCTCCTGCCGCTGCCGGTACAGCCGTGCTCCTGCCGCCGCTGGTCAGCCGTGCTCCTGCCGCTGCTGGTCAGCCGTGCTCCTGCCGCTGCCGGTACAGCCGTGCTCCTGCCGCTGCTGGTCAGTCGTGCTCCTGCCGCTGCCGGTACAGCCGTGCTCCTGCCGCTGCCGGTACAGCCGTGCTCCTGCCGCTGCTGGTACAGTCGTGCTCCTGCCTCTGTCAGCACAGCCGTGCTCGCCTCTACCTCTTCAACTGGTGCAGCTGTGCTTGCACCTGTTGCCTTTGTCAGAGCAGCCGCTCTTTACTACCTCTGCCAGCACAGCCGTCGTGGCCCGACTACCCCTGCCCCTACAACTACGTAGGCGAGACGTCCCTCCTGTCAGTTTTCACGTGAGGTACCCATTTACATATTTCCCAGCTTGGCGGCTGTGATACCTTTCAAGGTGCAACAGCTATGTGATCAAGATGGTCGATACGCCCTAAAGCCCCCCCCCCGCATTGGCTGACTTCGCACTTCCCCTACCCATGGTTACGGAGTGCATATCGCTAGCCTTCTCATTTCATGAGCCTTACTGGGCGAGTCGTGCTGGGACAGACACGGTCTGGGCAGTGCTGGAACAGATACGGTCTGAGCGGTGCTAAGACAGATATGGTCTGAGCGGTGCTGAGACAGATACGGTCTGAGCGGTGCTGAGACAGATATGGTCTGAGCGGTGCTGGACAGATACGGTCTGAGCGGTGCTGGGACAGTCGTGCTGGAACAGATACGGTCCGAGCGATGCCGGGGCAGGTACGGTCTGACCGGGCGGGAACAGATCTGGGGCGTTCACCTGCCGTCTGGCTGGGCCCGACCCTTCCGACTCCCGACCCGCCACAAACAACCCTGTCCGCCACGCTCTGCGTGGGACGGTTCCCCCAGCCGCCCGCGGCCGCGTCTATCGCTCCGCTGCTCGGCAAACGGTGTAGACGGTGCAGACGGTGCAGTCTCGCGGCACGCAGGGAAGCCGTCTAACTGGCTCCCCACGTGGCCGTCTCGCTGGTCCAAGTCCGCTGTCCTGAAACAGTGGGTAACATGCATCAGTAATTCAACAGCGCATGTGTAGGCGTGTGCAGTCAACAGGTAAATAAATGCACATTTGACGTTCACGACATTGCGAAGTCGTGGATATCTAGCGAACGTCTGAAAAGGCCTAACTTCCGCCTTGCTAGGATTTACGGCGTGGCGCCATTTCCAGTAAGACAGCATTCCAGAGGCCAGCGTGGTTACGTGATCCGGGGTGGTCTGGTGCAGTCGGACAGGGGGGGGGGTCGGAATCGGCGCCAGACTGTTTTGTTCCCGTTCTCCCGGGCTCCAGCCCTCAAGCAGGTAACAAGTATTTATGTTGTTGTACCTTGTATGTGTGGGGAGGGGCGGGGGCTTTAGGGCGTATCGACCATCTTGATCACATAGCTGTTGCACCTGGAAAGGAATCACAGCCGCCAAGCTGGGAAATATGTAAATGGTTACCTCACGTGAAAGCTGACAGGAGAGACGTCTCGCCGACGTAGCTGTAGGGACAACAGAAATACTTGTTACCTGCTTGACGGCTGGAGCCCGGGAGAACGGAAACAAAACAGTTTGGCGCCGATTCCGATCCCCCCCCCCGCTGTCCGACTGCACCAGACCACCCCGGGTCACGTAACCACGCTGGCCTCTGGAATGCTGTCTTACTGGAAATGGCGCCACGCCGTAAATCCTAGCAAGGCGGAAGTTAGGCCTTTTCAGACGTTCGCTAGATATCCACGACTTCGTAATGTCGTGAACGTCAAATGTGCATTTATTTACCTGTTGACTGCACACGCCTACACATGCGCTGTTGAATTACTGATGCATGTTATCCACTGTTTCAGGACAGCGGACGTGGGCCAGCGAGACGGCCACGTGGGGAGCCAGTCAGACGGCTTCCCTGCGTGCCGCGAGACGAGACTGTGCCGTCTGCACCGTCTACACCGTTTGCCGAGCAGCGGAGCGATAGACGCGGCCGCGGGCGGCTGGGGGAACCGTCCCACGCAGAGCGTGGCGGACAGGGTTGTTTGTGGCGGGTCGGGAGTCGGAAGGGTCGGGCCCACCCAGACGGCAGGTAAACGCCCCAGATCTGTTCCCGCCCGCTCAGACCGTACCTGCCCCGGCATCGCTCGGACCGTATCTGTTCCAGCACGACTGTCCCAGCACCGCTCAGACCGTATCTGTCTCAGCACCGCTCAGACCGTATCTGTCCCAGCACTGCTCAGACAGTATCTGTTCCAGCACTGCTCAGACCGTGTCTGTCCCAGCACCGCTCAGACCGTATCTGTCTCAGCACCGCTCAGACCGTATCTGTCTCAGCACCGCTCAGACCGTATCTGTCTCAGCACCGCTCAGACCATATCTGTCTTAGCACCGCTCAGACCGTATCTGTTCCAGCACTGCTCAGACCGTGTCTGTCCCAGCACGACTCGCCCAGTAAGGTTCATGAAATGAGAAGGCTAGCGATATGCACTCCGTAACCATGGGTAGGGGAAGTGCGAAGTCAGCCAATGCCTGAGTTGGAAAGTGACTGCTGCTTTGCAAAATTATGAGCAAGGTGAATATTGTTTGAGTGCAAAAAGCATGACCTGAATATTGTTACATCCCAATAGTGCCTAGAGAACTGATGCATGTTTGGATACAGTACAGATCCATCGTTGGATCAAATGCGTCAAGCTATTGAAAGTGTCCAGCTGGCTGATGCACTGCGGTGCAGTATTTTTAGGTCAGGCTAAACCATCGCATTTTCCGCAAAACGTGATATACAGTAGCTTGTGAAAACTTGCAAACAACATTTTGGGTGTAAAGAAGGATACATATTGGTCGCTGCAGTCGAACTCAGGCCGTTACATATCCTACAATGTATTTGTTGGTGAAGCAAAAGGAAACTTGTTTGAAGTCGATTGAGGCGAATGACCTCACTAAGTATGAGAAAATGTATTATGACGACAGTGTGGTAAGAAAACATCCAAGACATGGGCCTTGGATGATGTGAGCATGTTAACTACGGCGGCACTGGCAAAGCCCACCCTATCAGCAAATTCACCTAACGTGCCTCCACATTTGGCGTGGTAGCTCGATAGCCTGGCTTGACCTGACCATCTGCAACCAAAACATCCGTACAAGTGATGTACATGCCAACGGTCATGGCAGATAGCGATGGGTTGCTGCGCGCTGATTTCCGGTGGTTGAGTGAGGATAGATGGCGGGGGGGGGTGGCATCCATCCCAAGAGGCAGGGTTTCGGATAGCATGTTAACTACAGGGTTATTTGTCACCGTAGTAGTGCGATTTTCCCCCGCAGTGAAGCCTCGGTCCCCATTGTTTTAGCATTGCTGCGGCTATGTCACAACTGGGAACTCAACGGCAAGAACGATAGCATGCTTGTTTTCAAGCATACCTAAGCGAAGAGCCTGGCGTTCAGGCATGGTGTGAACCAAATTTGAACCCAATTATGGAAACACAGATTTACCTTCCCCAGCAGATAGTTGTTCTTAGCCGAGACCCTGCCACCTCTTTGGGATGGCACTAATTAATGTGTGCTGACTCGCGGACATATATCAGAATTCCAGCGCAATTTGGCCAGTAATGTCCTTTTCTTGGCACTGTTGCTCTTCACTGTGTTGCTATAGTCTCCGATTGCCTAGCCTAGGAATGAAGTGGCACTTATTGCATGTGCAGGAGGCAAAATTGGCTATATGTATCGTACGTGCGAATATAGCCTTCACTAAAACAAGGGTGAGTTTCGAAATCGCAAGTTCTAGAGCTTAGGTGTTCGCAATTCACTTCATTACAATAAAATCACTGGAAAATGGACATCTATACAAGAACCAAGTGCCGCTCGCCAGATCAAAGCATGCAATGCAAGCCTCCCAATGCTTAGCCCTCGTCCAAGCACGGCCTGTTGTCACCCTACAGAGGGGGGGGGGGTTCGGTTCGGTTGTTGTGATTCCCTAGCGTTTCCAACCGTAGAGTGCGGCATGCGGCGAAAACCCGCGTCCTGCACGTGAGAGAATCTCGCAATTTATATCCGCTCTTTGTTTCTGCTATGAATTTCTAGTGGACATGGCATTCTAGTATGATATTACTTGTTATCTTGGGATACTAAAGGAATGCGATGCAATACATTACGGCCCATAGGCCAAGGGTCCGACGGCGTTCAAGTGTTGACCTCATCTCGGGAACTTCCGAAATAGTGCCCGAAAACTGTCGATAAGTATATAGTGGAACAAGTGGAGGCTAACTTCAGTTTCAGCGCCCAAAGTAACCTGTAACTCATAAGCTAAGAAGGTCATCTGTGGTCCAGGTCCGTTAGTAACCTATAATCGCACTGGAAAGATCAATGATCTATCGAAATAGGTCGGCTAAGTTGTTCATTGCCCTACCACACCAAGCATTATTCAATTGAACGGGACGGCCATAAGCGAGATTGAAGTCCGATACTTCGCGATTTTGGCGAAGGAGGACGTGACATGTGCCCTCGTGTCGCGCTACAGGTAAGTAGCCTGCCACGACATACTCAATCTCCAAACAATAAGGTCAGCAAAGGATGTCCCATCAGCCATGCCAAACGGCAGTGCGCTGCGGTGCACCGTTGGTTCATGGTCGCGACAAAAACCTGATGGTGGGGGTCGCATCCACCCTCCGCGCACGGGCGAGGGTTCAGTGTATCCATAGCCCATCTATCTCGTGCACCCCTACTCATGGACAATGCATTGATCACTAATATGTGCACTTTCTTTTGATAGGTGGGAATTGAATGAGATGGCATGACGGTCCATACATGCGCCCACGATTGACTCGGCCAATGCACGGACACTTGAGACGATCACGGCTTTGATCGGTTGTGAACCGATCACTAAGTCGGATCGCTCCATTGTTCCAGCCTGGATGCCTATCCTCCGCATTCTGCAGACCCAGTCGGGTCGGCCTCTTGTCCGCATGCGCGCACTGGTTCTGCCTGTCATCTGTCGTGTACAGACCGAGCCAGCCTATCCTCCAGACCCGGTCCGGGCCTGCCGTCTGTCAAGGTGCCCAGACTGCAGACCCGGTCTGGGCCTGCCGTCTGTCAAGGTGCCCAGACTGCAGACCCGGTCCGTGCCTGCCGTCTGTCAAAGTGCCCAGTCTGCAGACCCGGTCCGGGCCTGCCGTATGTCAAGGTGTCCAGACTGCAGACCCGGTCCGGGCCTGCCGTCTGTCAAGGTGCCCAGACTGCAGACCCGGTCCGGGCCTGCCGTCTGTCAAGGTGCCCAGACTGCAGACCCGGTCCGGGCCTGCCGTCTGTCAAAGTGCCCAGTCTGCAGACCCGGTCCGGGCCTGCCGTCTGTCAAAGTGCCTAGTCTGCAGACCCGGTCCGGGCCTGCCGTTTATCCAGGCGCCCAGTCTGCAGACCCGGTCCGGGCCTGCCGTTTATCCAGGCGCCCAGTCTGCAGACCCGGTCCGGGCCTGCCGTCTGTCAAGGTGCCCAGTCAGCAGACCCGGTCCGGGCCTGCCGTCTGTCAAGGTGCCCAGTCAGCAGACCCGGTCCGGGCCTGCCGTCTGTCAAGGTGCCCAGTCAGCAGACCCGGTCCGGGCCTGCCGCCTGTCAAGGTGCCCAGACCGGACGCCGCAGTTGCTGACGGTTACCATGGATACCGATGGTCACGGTCAGCTGACGCGCTACAATCGGTTACCGTGTCTCACAGACGAGATTCTACCCGCGGGCTGCTGACGACATGGCAAACGCCAAATGGTAGGGCGTTCCCGCGAAGTGGCAGCCTTACCACAGTCTCCCCAGGTGGTGATGGCGACGTGGTGGTGATGGAGAGACGAGTGCAAGTTCGCTGACCACGCCGTGTCACTGGAGATGGCACCGATGACGAAGACCCGAGGAGTTTTTCCTTTTTTAAATTCTTACAGGCAGTAGCTTGAGCTATTGGTTCGCGGGAAGGGGGGGGGGGCTTCCCGCAATTGTTGTCGGGCGGAAAAAATGCTTACTCCATAGGCTCATTACTCCCCGTAGCAGAGCAAGTGACAATTTAGTAGTGGATCGGGAAACGGCAGACGGCACAGGACCGAACACATCCCACGGAATTTGGTGCCACAGATGTCTGGGCCGAAGTTGAGCCGCGCTGTATCGGAGCGCATGCCGCCCGTCCGCCTGGTGGTGTCTGCCGCTAGTTGTGTTTCCAGGCGAATCGCCAGGGGACGGCGGAACGCTCTCGAGATGTTGGGTTCACCGACGCTTGACACGGTTACCACGGTAACCAGGAAGTGTTCGCGGAACGAGTGGGCGGACAGTGTTAGTTATTCAAGCTCATGGGCGCGGCGACTGCATCAGTCATACGACGCCAATAACGCAAAGCGGGCAGATGCAAACGAGTCAGTAGAAGTGACGACATAGGTACAACGTCGTGGCATCGAATCCCTCATGTGTCAAAGCCCGGGACCATCCTGATTTTACCACACGTGTAACGGCGAGTTTATGAGGAGTTTAAATCACAGAGAACTTGATTTCTGGGACGAATCGGACAAGATATCCTGATTGACCAATGGCCAATTCATCCCATAATACCTCGCAGAGGGGGGGGGGGGGCGAAACATGTCCAAAGCGGCGCTTTCGCACATGAGCAAGTCGAAGGCAGGAAATCAATGTATGCCGCACCGACAGTGCAACATCCCACCTTGGGTGCAACGACTGAATTACCAGTGCATCCTAGCTATTTAGGTCCTTTCGCTGAGGCATGACCTTAATAAAATGACACACTTTATTTTGTTCAAGCCGTACTTATGTTCACGGCTGGAAAACAGCCCTACCTAGACATTACTGTCATCCATGGCACCTTGCTCTTCAGGATATTATTGTCTCCTTTTCCGCATCTGAAGGTTCATAGGAATCAGCTTGGCGTTCCACACCAAGCTGACTCAAAGCTATTGCTCTTTCTTGAAAATTTCCAAGTCCCAATAATCTCTTGTCTTTAGTATTGTCTGGCTTTCATCCCATGTAGGTACATTGCACATTACACGGTGAATGCACTAAGAACAAGCTGAAAACTCGTCTGCGCCTCTTGCCACATGATTTGCTTCTTTTGTGTTGCTCCCAAACATACCATTAGTTCGCCACCAACACAAGTTCTCGAAATATGTATGTCGTTCTGATCGGAAAGTACAAAACCGAAAATTATGGTTTCCGTATTCAATGTATTGATAATTATCCTCTGAAGATCCAGTTCAAATTACAAATTCAACTCTGCGAACGTCGACTATTCAGGGTTAAAAACCTGCCGATTGCTTCCGCCACGACTTTTCAACGCCCGAATTCAGAATGTTTTGAGTTACGATAAAACTGGCATAACATTATTGGTATGACAAAATAGGGCACTGGTAGCTCAGTCGTTGCCTGCCCTTTCTGCTGGGGTGAGTAGCAAGCGACGACATATGGCCTCAGCTGCTGAGTGCGTCGTAGAGACTCAACCACAAACGAACACGTTATGATAAGATGCGGAAGTTCGTCGCATCACCTGTCTGTATGACTGTGGGAAGGTGGGGCGCTGCTTGAAATGTCTGCGCTGCATCCTTAAATGGCAATATTTTGCACTAAATGTACGGTATTGACAGCTTGGAAACTCCATAAGTGGTCTGCGCCCAAGCTGAACCCTTGCGGTGCAAAGGGTGGTGGAAGTGGGTGGGGGCAGGGTCAACTTGGCCCACATGATTTCTGGACTGACAACAAAACACTCAAGATCACTCTGAAATTGTGCACTTCGGACACTTCATGAACGCACATGGTGCTAAAAAAATCCGTTCATTAAAATCACGGAGTTAGTGCAGGTCAAAGATGACGAATTAGTCTTCATGCGGCTTGTATATGTAGATATAAATATGACATGAATGAATGGTGCAAGACAAAAAGATCAAATACAAAGTCATCAGTGAAATATCGGTGCATGGATAAATGATGAAATACAAATGCGAGCACAGAAAATGATCTCACGTGGGGTCGCAAGGACAAATGGATATTCAAGCTAGAAACGTCTTTTTAGCCGAACGTTGTGACTAATTAATTTCTGATACACTCAAATGCATGTAATTTAAAATTGTGCCTTCTAATAATGTTCCAGGTTTCAAGTCATTATTTCAGGTCACTGGGATGATCTGAAATGTCCGGAGTACATGGATCGCAAAAGCCCAAGGTCTGGAGGCTAACAACACCAACGAGGAAGTAAGTTTGCGAAGTAAAATCGGTGTTAAAAAAAGGTAACATAGCATGCGGATTTGGCTTCTGATGTGCTTAGGATTCTGAAGTTTATTTCAAATTTTGGAATGAATAATGGAGCTCGAAATTATCCAGGAAGCATTTCTGTATTTATTTTGGTTTTGTTTCGGTGACACTGATTACCCTTCTTTAAGCAAAATTTGTTCTGAAAATCGTCAGATTAAAAGCTTGATCACATATTTTTCAGGTATGACCTTTATTTGATCGGGGACATTGACCTCTATACGTTTTAGTGTGAAACAGGTTTGCATTTCATCAATATTGAACCAAAAAATCGCACTTGTTTCACGGCCAGAGACCACAAATTGTGGCGCAAGGAACGGGAGGCTGACGGCACACATTGTGGAGCGAGGACCGGAAGGTTGACTGCACACAGACATTGTGGCGCGAGTACCGGGAGGTTGACTGCACACATACATTGACCTGCTTGACCGGACCTAGGTGAACCAGATAAGGTAGAAACAAAATATTTGAAATAATTATGAAACTTGAATGATGGAGCCATGTAATGTTTCACCGCATATCCATACTTAGGCTCCGATAAGTTAGTGGACGAGGGGAGGGAGTCATGCTGACCCCTTGCACTGCGAGGGATACGAAATTAAACGCCACTGTGATGGTTAAATCTGGATTTGTTCGCCAAGTGTTTCAACTGAATTATTCGCTGTGCATCATAAGCTCAGTTAGCATGCCGTCGTCATGGACCGAGCTTGGATATTGAACAACTGAGCACGGAAATTAAGCTTCAGTCGATGATTATAGTTCTGCGTTTGCATCACCTGGATACTGCTGAAGAGTCGCCCGCTATTGTCGGACGACACCACACGTAAACTAAGTTTCTTTTGATGATCATAGATGCACTTGGAGAGTATTGAGGTGTCGTTTGATACTACCTGCCGGTGGGCCATATCACACTGATTACCACTCTGAGCAGATGCACTTCTGGCGAGAAAGAACCGCGTGCACATCATTAATGAATATTTATTTTGTCGGGTTCCGTAGGAACAGTATTACAGCTAGGATTGATGAGTGTGAATTCCGTTACCTGCGCAACATACAGACCGACTAACCTCAATACGCAAGCGCCTCCTCTATGTTAACAGAGCCGAGTCGCGGCCACGGAGGCGCTCAACCAACGCAAACTCAATCTCCAGATAAGTTATATAAAACCTGGCGAGGAAGAAGCTTTACAAAGTAACACACATGTCCTGTCGCAGGGTAAATCACCACTACAGCGGGATAATCTCCGCGCGTCGTCGTCGCTCGTGATATGGTGTCATAGTTTCAACGGGCTGGCATTGGCGCCGCACCCACATGACGTCAGTCTCGCCGCCTGTTATTGGTGCCCCGGGACATGACGTCAGAACCGGGGAGCCGGCAGCCGGAAAACACGGTCGGGGTACACGGAGCAAACACGTATGGCACACGGGCACAAATAGAGATGGCGTGCGGTCGGCCGCCGGCTGCCACGTGGGCCGTTGTGACGTACATTTGAGGACCACGAGTGGCCCAGACTGGCGCGCGGTCTCTTGCCGGCTGCCACGCTGACCGTTGTGACGCACATTTGAGGACCACGAGTGGCCCAGTCTGGCGCGCGGTCGCCGCCGTCCCACCGTGTCGGAGCGGCGTCCAACGCCCGCCGCCCGCCGGTCGATGACGAACTAGATAGGAACCGAGTTGGCGCCACTAGCGTCGCCACCGAGAACGCTGCCGCCGGTGGCGCCGTCTACACGCGACCTCGACAACCGCCTTCGTCGAAGTCGAACGGCGTGCACGCAAAAGCGGTTAGTTGCTTGGAATTGTTCCCACGGATCCGCGGCCAGTAGTCGCTTCAGCTCCCTCCTCCACCGCGCCTTCCACCACGTCAGCGGCGGCATGTCAGCCAACACAATCTGCGTGTGTTGCACGCATGCGCTGCCTATTCTGCAGTGTAAATGCACGGGTTTGTGTTTGTGTGTGCTGCAAATGTGCGCGTGGACGTACACAATTCGGTACGGCGCGTATCCACACGCGCACACCGAGCTCACGCGCAACTGCGACGCACGCACGCCGATGCGCGCGCGTATCGGTTTGTCTAGGCGTACGCGCGTGAGACAAAAGTGCGGGGTACATTCACATCAATAGAGCTGCACTTTTCCCACTCACACCCGTACCACTCGGTCACGCGCTCACCACGCTCACGCTGTGTCCCGCGGTGGCGGTCGCACACACAGTGACTGCGCTCATGTCGGACGCGCCTCCTACGCGTAGAACTCCTTGTTGTAGTTCTTGGAATAGCCATTTCCGGTGAGCGAGCGCTTGGGCTCGTCCAGCGGGTACGAGCCCTCGTCCTTCTTCCGCATTCGGTACACGATCAGCATGACGAGAAGGATTGCGCAGAGCAGACCGACCACGGCGCCTCCGACCACGGCTGTAACGGGGTAGTTTCAGGTCAAGTCAGCACCACACCTGTACAGTGCGAGTCATATCGAGGCAGGACCACGGCTGTTCAGGGGTAGTTCTGGGTCAGGTCAACACCACGCCTGTACAGTGAGTCACACGATGTCGGGACCAGGGCTGAACGCGGTTTGATTAGGTCGCACCACGACCACAGCTAAAAAACGTGCTGCACCAAGCACAACTGGAACAAAACAGACGTGAGGTCCGATCAACCCTGCTGTAACACGCATGCATGGCGATGCAGGTAGGGCATATGCCTTCACCCACCACGGCTGTACTGGTATTACTTAAACAGGCCATTCATGCAAGTGGAACCCAAACGGGGACTTACAGTTCAGTCAGGCACCAATCACCACTACACAGCATACACCTCGTCCACAGACACACCCGCACGTGACAAGGCCCATCTCAGTGCAGGCTTCAGCGTCGCACAAGTGGCGGGCGGCCGTAACAACGGCAGCGATCGGAGGTGGCGCCATCTGCAAATGCGGCACAGATCCAGATGTCGCTGCTGTCGCGGCAGCGACGTGACAGTCGGCGACATCAGCCAGTAGCCCAGCAGCAGGCGACAGCTTCGGGAAGCACTGTTCGACGGCGACCGACATGCAGCTCGCCAACCCTCCGTGCACAGGATCTCCTCCGAGCCTGCTCGATCATCGAGCACGCGCTCCTCCAGCCCTGCGGCGCCTTGGAGGCCCCGACGACAGACAGGACAGGCCCCCGACACCAACCGACAGAGACATCGGCGGCCGTGACGACAGACAGGACAGGCCCCCAACACCAACCGACAGAGACATCGGCGGCCGTGACGACAGACAGGACAGGCCCCCAACACCAACCGACAGAGACATCGGCGGCCGTGACGACAGACAGGACAGGCCCCCGACACCAACCGACTGAGACATCGGCGGCCGTGACGACAGACAGCCGCGCGCCGACACGTTGTCGGCGGCGTCGACTCGGAGTAGAATCCAGGACCGCCATCACCGGGCGACACAAGACCAGGCGCAGTTAGGTTGATCACAAGACCTGGGGTAGCACGGCCACACAAAAGGCACAGCTACACCATCCATTTCCTGCACCATTCACTGGCAACACCATTCAGTGGCTACACCGTTCGCCGCTACTCCACCACTCATATCAAATACGTCGTAACAATCCACGACGAATAAGATGCAGTCAACATTAACTTCTTTCAATTTTAACCTTGTGCGGTGTTGTTGGACGCTGCCCGAAAATAAACTTGCGTCATGCAACTGCATACAAGTGGGATGTTTACAAATTAGCATGCAGTGCGTATTTTTTATAGCAATCATATTAATATTTATACATGAACCTCATTCGAAAATCAATTTGGGCATAGTACAGTGTAATGAATCGTCAAAATGGCACAAATGGACACACGCTCATATGCCACTGGTACCGTCTTTGGCTTCGAAACAGCTACAACTCCCTGGTTAGGATTTTGTCATCTCCACGACTATTCGGAGTGGCCTCCGGCATATGACTTACGCTATATGCACAGGTCACATAGCAAGGGAACATGACTTACACATCCAATGTAGCCTACAACGAGCCAAGGTTGTTTTTATCGTGTTCTTTTCCGTGACAGTGAGTTTGTTGGCATTATGCAGAACGCACGACGGCGCAGCATTCTTGGTGATGCTGTAGCTGTTCTGACGATGTTTGAAGTATGCTGATGTATCGCAGACATTTTAATGATGGTGTGAATCGTGTGCTGAGACTGCCCGCATTATCATGCTATTGTGGACGACCCTGCGCGTACGTTGCCGATTCGGTGTGGTGGTGGTGAATTGCTGTTTAGGGGCACGTCGACAGCAAGGTCATTTTGTGCCCATAACAATGGTTAGAGAGAAACTAAAACGGTATGTCCTTCAAATAATCATTTGTGGAGATAAGATCTTAGTTCATCAAGGACGATATATCACATCAAAGTTTGCGTGTCGAAGATAAGTAAAGATGTTACCAGACGTCACGACATCCGAGTCGTCACTCAGAAGCATACGTAAGGAGTCGTTGCTCGCTCTTCCAAAGTATTGACATCGTAGAGGTTCCAGTGTTGAACAGGCTACAATTACATGGTATACAGTAAGCAGGGCAGAACAGCGTGGGCACAAGGGTCGGTCATCTCCAGACAGCAAGTATTTGTGTGTGGCTAGGGTATGTCCTATTCTTAGACGGCAGAGCGTAATTTCATCCCATCGTTCGACCCGATACGATGATCTCCACAGCCCTAGTGTCGGCTTCAGGATCTTTAGTTTATTACATTTCGAACTCCAGGCTTGTTGCCATTCTGATCGAATATACGATGATATATATGGGTAGAAATCTCCGGGGGGGAGTAGTAACGAAACGACGCGGCCGCTGTTGATAGCTGCCTTCGCAGCCATGTCGGCAGCTTCATTCCCAGCTAGTCCAACGTGACTGGGGATCCAGCAGAGAGCAATTGTCTTGCCCATTCCGTCTAGTAATTTTACAACTCGTATAATTTTGCGGACAAGTATGTTGTCCTGGTTGAAGGATTGCATTGCTAAAAGGCTGCTCAGCGAGTCTGTGAATATAACGTGCTTTGGTGTCTGATCAATTTGAATAAAACGAACAGCTTTCAAAATGGCATACAATTCAGCAGTAAAAATCGACGCATGCTTTGGTAGACAGAAAGAGCCAGAACCGGAACGACTGACATAGGAGCAGCCCACGCCAGACATCGACTTGGAGCCGTCGGTATAAGTCCGGGAGAAGTCATGGTATTCGTGTATTTTCTTAAGAGACATCATTCGGAGCTCTGCTGTACTTATATCGCATTTTTTTTAGCATGACAAGGCAATATCGATTTGTGGTGGGGAAATCTGCCATGGAGGAGTAGTCGAAACAGCAATACGTGTCACACAACCGGGTCGGATGCTGCAGTTACGCAGCGTCGAGGCAATGCGCCAGCAGAACGGCATGATGCGCTGACTGCAAGACGACTGGCGTGGCATCGATGATCCCGGAAATATCCATGGATATGCTGGATGCTCTGGGTTTTGGGCTACCTTGCATGCATATCGAGCTGCCAATATCCTGCGTCGCAGCGCAAGGGGAGGTTCATCCACCTCTACCATAACACTGTCTGATGGTGAAGTGCGGAAAGCTCCAGTGGCAATCCGGAGGGCTGTGTTGTGGATGACATCAAGTCGGCGCTTGGAGGTATCACATGCTCCGTCATAAATAAAACACCCATAGTCAATTTTAGAACGTATAAGGGATCGGTACATGAGAAGCAAGATTGATCTGTCAGCCCCATATGAACATCTAGAGACGGTACTCATTACCTGGAGACCTTTTGTACATTTGTTGGTAAGCTCAGTTATGTGGGTTTTGTATGTAATATGGCGGTCCATCCACACACCAAGAAATTTGACTGCCGGTCTGAATGGTATGCGGTGGCCGTTCATACTTATCATTGGGTTTGCGCAACGGCGTTTGCGGCAGAAATGGACAGCGGTAGTCTTTGAAGTGGATATTGTGAAACCAGTTTTATCGCACCACTCCATCAATTTCGTAACAGTTAATTGGAGCTGCCTTTGTACCGTCCGCACCGTACGAGATGAGAACCACACTGTAAAATCATCTACGAATAATGCCCGTCCTACCGATGTTGGTAATCTATTGCCCACATCGTTTATAGCAATGGCGAACAAAGTCACACTTAATACACTTCCCTGCGGAACGCCATCAATCTGCTGAAAAGTGTCAGAGAGGAAGCCATCTATTCTAACGCGAAAAGTCCTGTCAGTTAAGAAATTCGTCAAGAAAAATCCCATCGGACCTCTTATGCCAATGCGGTGCAGCTTCATGATGATACCGTGCCGCCATGCGGTATCATAGGCACCATCGACATCAAAAAATATGGCTGCGGTATGACATTGTTTCATAAAGCTCAAGCGTACAACGGAGTCAAGAGCTAAAATGTGATCAAATGTGCTACGGTGTTTGCGGAAGCCACTCTGTATGGAGGTGAGTAATTGGTTGCGTTCCAAAAACCACATAAGTCGTAGGTTCACCATTTTTTCAAACACTTTGCAGAGCGAACAGGTAAGTGAAATGGGTCGATAGTGAAGTGGGTCCTTGCCGGTTTTGTTCGGTTTGCAGATGGGGACGATAAGCGCCCTCCGCCATGCCGATGGAAAGGTACCTCTTTCCCACATTTCATTAAACACTTGTAGAAGAGTATTTACAACTGTTCTCGGGAAATGTTTGATTATGTCGTTGTGTAATGTGTCAGGTCCCTCGGCTACGTTCCTAAGGGAGTTTATCGCGGCAGTCAATTCGGTAATAGAAAACGCATTGTTGTAGTGCATTGTGTCTGATGTGGTAAAATCAAGAGGTAGTGCCTGGCATCGAGCCTTGTATGTCAAGAAACGATGACTGTTTTTGTTTTTCGACCTTTCGGAATAGGCCCGTCCAATCTCGTTAGCGACATCTTTCGGGTCGATAATATCTCGGCCTCCCATTTGGAGGGTGGGGAGTGGCGTGCGCGTAAGCTTCCCCGAAATGCGCTTAATGCGGGACCACACAGATGACAATGGGGTGGAGCGATTTAACGTGTTCACGTATGTTTTCCACGATTGCCGTTTGGAATCAGCGATAGTGCGCCTCGCGTGAGCTCTTGCTTTGCGAAAAGCTATCAGATTCGCCATGCTGCTGTCGCGATTGAAAACCCGGTATGCCTTCTTCCTAGCACGTAACGCTTCCTGACAATTTTCTGACCACCACGGGACTGGTACACGGCGTGACGTGCCCGACGAACGAGGAATATACCGCTGAGCACTTTCTAACGTTGCAGCTGTAAACGTTTCCATGGAAACCGATCCTTCCGACCACTCACCAAGTCTCTCTTCGACATCGGACTGAAAAGAGCTCCAGTCAGCTTTACTAAAAATCCATCTGGGAGGTCGTCGGCCAGCTTCCACTCTATCAATGAAACTTGTCCAAACTGGAAAATGGTCACTCGTACCCGGATCATCGTCCACCGACCAGTCCAAATAGGAGACAAATTCAGGACTGCAAAGCGTGAGGTCAAGCACGGAGGTTTGGCCCGTTGGCAGTGTAAAATGTGTTGGGATACCAGAGTTAAGAACTACAAGGGGGACATTCCGGATAATTTGTTCAAGGGTACGTCCACGACTAGAAGTATTCGTTGAGCCCCAAACTTGGTGGTGGGCGTTGAAATCTCCACATATAATCAGCGGAGGAGTAAGCTGATCTATTGCCTGCGACAGTTCTGGAATTGAAAAGGTGTGTCCTGGGGGCAAGTACATAGAGCATATGGTGGCAACACGGCGGTTAATTATGACCCGAGCAGCGACAGCCTGGATATTTGATGTCAGATGTACTTGCTGAAAAGGGACTGAGTTGTGGACGGCAATGAGCACACCACCATGTGCCACAGTGTGTGTGATGACGTCCTTCCGTAAAACAGAGTAGTTTTTTAGGTAAAAGGAAGCACCGGAGGAGAGCTTGGTCTCCTGCAGGCATACTACTGACGGTGTACGACGGTGTAAAATGTGTTGTAATTCGTTATTACTAGTTCTCACACCTCTACAGTTCCATTGTAAAATGTCACTCATTTGTCAGAGTCCTAAGATTAGAGCGTAAAAGGCCAAGAGTGATTAAATCATGGTCTTGTAGTCGGGGGGTCTTGGCTTCGTGGTCGTGAACGCGGGCTCCCAAACTCACTTGGTGACACAGCACCGGGGAGGGCGCGCTTCGTAGCGCGATTCGGGGATGGGGAGGATATTGGGGGGTGTGTGGTTCGACGGGAAGGTGTCTCCGGTGGTCTCATGGTTGCCGCGGGTAATGATGAGTGAGGAGTCGCCATTGGGCGCTGGCCCTCAGGCTTCGAGTTCGAGGAGGTTGGCATATGTCGGGTGGTGCGACCCTATGCTCCTAAATCCGGGGCTCCAGGGCGCACCTGAACCGCAGCATGTCCGATCTTTGGATCTGATATGGTTGATGGGGGTGGCGGTGGGGGGGACTGAGGTCTGACTCACGGGAAGGGGAGAACGGTCAGGCAGAGAGGAGGTGGAGAGAAGAGATTTGGAGATGGTGGTGGTGGTGGTGGTGGTGGTTGAGGGAATGGGAGCATCAGGCAGGGACGAGGTGGAGCGGCTGGGTTTGGAGGTAGTGGTAGGGCGTGTGGAAGGTGGGGGTAGGTTGGAGGGCGGATGGGGGATAGGAGGTGGGGATTTCGAGGTAGATGGGGAGGGGCTGGGCCTGGGCGGAAAGGACCGGGGGGCGTCTTTGACCGTTGGACAAGCGTCCACGCCCCACCCTCGGGTGTTGGTCGGGAGGGGGCCTCTGGTGGTGGAACGGCGTCACTCGTGGACGATGGAACCTCGGTCGCATCAGTGTCGCATTGGCTTGGGTGGCCTTGACTAGCTTGCGACGCAGGGGGAGCTCCAAAGGAGCGAAGGAGGGCTGTTAATTGTGCGATCAGCTCAGAGGCCCTGTCGGGCTGTGCGTGTTGTGATACATACATGCTATTTTTAACTTTGGATGCGTAAGATATTTTAGGATGAGTCTGTTCGTAATGATCTCTTGCTTCCCGAAACGATACTTTTTGTGTATGTTTGATATAAATTATTTCTTTCTCTCTGATGTAAGTCGGACAAGTTCGGTCGAAAGAAGTATGCGGATCCTGACCTGCGCCACAGTTCGCACAATAGGGGGTCTCCGAGGTGCAGTTTTCGCTGGCATGTTCGTGCGAGGCGCAGTTGGCACACGCAGGGCGATTCCGGCAGAATTTGTTGGTATGACCGAACTTTTGGCACTTGAAACATCTCATGGGATTCGGGAGAAACACACGGACTTTTACACGGACGTAACCTATACGTATTTCAGGGGGAATGTCTGTGGTGTTAAATGTTAAAATCACGTTGTTTGTTGTGATCATTTCAGAGCCTCTCCTTGCTTTCATCTTCCTTGCCTCAGTCACTCCAAACTCCGACAAGCCATCCACAATCTCCTCCTCCGGCACTTCCCTCAAGTCAAAGCAGTTGATAATGCCTCGTGAACTATTTTTTGTTCTGTGGGGTTCAATGGTGATTGGAATAATCTCGTCGAATCTACTTTGATTTTTTCGGACGCTGTATCTAAACTCGGACATTTTTAATGCGCTCTCTGCCTCTCCTGCCCTTGCAAATTCTACCTCCAAGGCGCCATCCTTCAATTTTTCGCAGCGTACAATTTTTCCAAACCGGTCACACCCGTCTCGCCTCTGAAAAGGTGATAATGAGGCGAGACATATCGATTTTCCTCGAAAGACAAGTACACGTGGGGTAGAATAGTGTTTTGTCTGGTCTCCACGGGAGAGACCAGGGGTGTTGTTTTGTATAATGGTTGCCATGTGTTGTATGATTTTGTTTCGGCTCCTCGGGCGCCCCACCACGGAGGGGCCCAACGGGGGGGACGCCTGGGCCCCGCGGACGGGAGGACGCCAGGAGCCCGAAGAGCTATACGGGGCGGGCGGCGCCTTCGCCCGGCCGGGAGAGAGAGACTCACCACCCCGACCGGGATCCAGCGCCGCCCACCACTTGACCCCAGCCGGCCGGGCCGGCAGGCACTGGGGAGAACCACAGGCCCCCGGCCCGAGGCGACCAGCCACTTGGCTCGCGTGAGGCCCCACGGGCCCGCCCGCCCCTCCGGGATATCGGGACCAAAGAGGCGTGTTGGTCCCCCGTCACAACTAGCACCGTGCGACGGGGGACCTCAGCCTCCAGGACTCCGTCAACCCCGGGGGGCGGGCCGAGGGGGCGCGGCTACCCCGATAAAACTGAGCTGGAGGGCAGGACCGGGGAAGTTGTCCTACCTGCTCATGATAGGGAGAGTTGGTGTTGCAGGGCCAGGGGAAGGACATGGATGTTGAGATGAGATGGGCATTGGAATGGGAGCGTATGGATGGAAGGACGAGTGAGGCACTCCTAGTCTGGCCCCTCGCCGGCTCACCGATGGACTGGGATTCCGGGTCCTTAGGGCACTCAATCCCCCCACCACGTAAAGGTGGTGCCTCGTCGGGGGGTGCCGATTCGGTGATCACATCACTATCACGCGATGAAACAACGACACTCGACACATCACGCGAATGCTGGCCAGGAGCATAGACTGGGGGCGCAACAGCCGCCGACAGCGGGGGTTCTCGGCGAATGTTGGTCAAGGAGCGTAGACGTCAGGGCGGCACGAGCCGAGCTGCCGCTGCAGCTGCAGTTGCATCTGCCCCAGCTGCAGCTGACACTGGCGTGCCATCGGCTCCTCTGCGGGGCCGTGACCGGCGGTTGTCTCGGGTCGGCCGTGCCATCGGCTCCTCTGCGGGGCCGCGCCCGGCGGTTGTCTCGGGTCGGTCGTGCCATCGGGTCGGTCGTGCCATCGGCTCCTCTGCGGGGCCGTGACCGGCGGTTGTCTCGGGTCGATCGTGCCATCGGCGCCTCTGCGGGGCCGTGACCGGCGGTTGTCTCGGGTCGGTCGTGCCATCGGCGCCTCTGTGGGGCCGTGACCGGCGCACTTGTCTGGGGACGGCTCCCCCATCGGGGCCCCTGGCGGACGGTGACCAGCGCGCCTCACTCCGGATGGCGTGAGCGGACTTTGGCGCGGCCAGCTAAACACCTGCTGACGACAGCGGCCGCCGCATTCCGCCCACATCCTGTCACGACCGGGCCGGCTCAGATACACACGGAGAAGGTGCGCCGCGCCGCACCACCCACCGGCCGAGCTGGCGCCGGCCGCCGACTGTTTCCGTTTCGAGTGCTGCTCTGTGATTGCTGCCGGGCGAGACGGTGTTCAGCTCTGCAAGACGCGCGCTGATGGCCGGCTTCCTGGCGTGTCGCGCACGCTGCAGGGTCGCGTCAACCGGTGTACGGTAGCGTAACACTGGCGGAAACATGGCCCGCGGCGGGGTCCACACAGACACGGTCGGTGCCGGAGTCCCCACAGACACGGCCGGCCGAGACATGGCGCGCGGCGGGGTCCTCACAGACACGGCCGGTGCCGGGGTCCCCACAGACATGGCTGGCGGAGACATGGCCCGCGGCGGGGTCCCCACAGACACGGCCGGCGGCGCTGTGTCACACGTCGCCGAGGGCCTTGCCAGGCCTGGAGGAAGCTCGCGCTCACCCAGCACCGTGCCGACACGGACACAGGTGGCGTGTCGTCAGCGCAGGAGTCACTCGCTGACACACGGCCAGACGACACGGGGCACTGCCGGTGCCGGTCCAGGCCGGCGGCCGGCTGGAGCCAGGACCGCCATTGCGACACCGGCCGTGGAAAAGCATTGGGTTCTTCTACGACGCATTCGACTGCAAGGTCATGTAGCGTCGCCAACCTCTCACGCCGACTGGTCGCGAGTGGACTCGGCAATCCCGCCGGCTGTGGGATTCGAACCCACGATCTCGAGTCAGACGCCCTACCCGCCGAGCTACCGCGACGCCAGCTGTATCGCCTGCCAACCGCCACCAGCCACCGGTCACTGTCGTTCTAGCCCTTCATCGGGCACCAGAGGTGCGACACTGCCATCGACCGTGCTGCGCGCCGGTCCAGTGCGGCCCGCCCTCAGAGCATGCCGGCAGTCGGGTGGCGTTGTCACTCGTGCCGGTACACTGGACTGTCAACCATGGACCGCCCTCAGAGCATGCCGGCAGTCGGGTGGCGTTGTCACTCGTGCCGGTACACTGGACTGTCAACCATGGCCCCCCGCCGCAAAACGGCGCGGCACCGCTCGCTCACCTGCCAGTATGCCCGGCTGCGCGAAGAACGACGTGTTGCGCTCGATTGGCTTGGTGCCGAGTCCGCCGAGGTCGTCGGCGCCGTCGTCGGCGCTGTCGCTCTCGTGTCGCGGAGCCTCGGTCGCGACGCCGATGTCGTCCTCCACCTCGTCCTCCGGGTACAGCTTCGGCGGGAACGCCGACGGCGGCTGCGCCTGTCGGGAAGGTGACGGTGTGTCAGGGCAGCGTTAAAATAGTGGTTTCTCGTTAAGTGTGAGATGTCTTGGTTGGTTACTGGTTTTTACGACACGTCGACCGTTGAGTCATATAGCGTCGCCAATCTCTCACGCCGATTGGTCGCGGGCGAAGAGCAGCGACAGGTGAGACTCGAACCCACAATCTTTCGATTGTGAGACGAGCATCTTACCCCTAGACCACTCGTCCCTAAGTGTGAGATGTCGAAACAGGTTTAGCAGGATGTCAAAATTCGCCATGAAAATAATGTCATTTAAAATACTGGCAAATTCCTTCATCCTCAGTTTCGAGTCAACAGCGTACATACAACCGTACCCGTTTTGCGTTTTCAGAGAGGTACCTCATTTAGGGATGCCAACATCAGCGATAACGATACAAATGCCGGTGCTATAAACTGGTATTGCATAACCTAGCACATCATTGGTGCTATGTTTATCTCTCGTCTCGAATTGCCTTATTCTTTATCTCGAATTACGCAACATGAGGCCTATAAACGGGATACTGTTAGAAGCGAGGCAAGGAGACTTAGCATGCAGTATATGGAGGTCATGTCCAGTCCATGAACACGCACCAAGAAGCACGATGTCGATACTTCCTTGGGAAGGATGTCGATTCCCTGCTCAGGAAGTGGTATATTCCACCCTATCTCACGAACATTTATCACTGTGTCAGGGAGATGAGCACGATCTACTGAAGCACCGGACAGCCCCAGGGAAGTGTTGCAGTGTCTACTGAGGAAACGGACAGCCCCAGGGAAGTGTTGTAGTGTCTACTGAGGAAACGGACAGCCCCAGGGAAGTGTTGCAGTGTCTACTGAAGCAACGGACAGCCCAAGGGAAGTGTTGCAGCGTCTACTGAGGAAACGGACAGCGCACCGAGTGTTGTGCTATCCAATGAGATAGCAACTGGTGTCTTCGGAATACTGTGATATCCACTGAGGTAGCAGACAGTGTCAGGGAGGTGTTGCGACACCTACTGAGGTAGCAGACAGTGTCAGGGAGGTGTTGCGGCACCTACTGAGGTAGCAGACAGTGTCAGGGAGGTGTTGCGGCACCTACTGAGGTAGCAGACAGTGTCAGGGAGGTGTTGCGGCACCTACTGAGGTAGCAGACAGTGTCATGCAAGTGTCGATATATAAACAGAGGCGTCATGCAGGGAAATAATGGAAGTGTTGCAGTATGTAGCGACGTAACAAACTGTGTTAAGGAAATGTAACGACTGCTGAGACAAAGGCAGTGCCCAGGAAGCGTGGCTGTATCTTTTTTTGTCGACCACGCCTTATTACAGCAGCAAGCAGGCAGAAAAGGCGTACGACAGAAAGGAGCAATGTGATTAAACATGAAGAGGTCAAAGATTTCTAGGATAAACAACCCAAGACTAGAGCTAAATAGATTGAAGTTTATGCTGAATATGCTGTTCTTCAGCGTTGTGCAGTTTCTGTATGGATCCTCTAGTAAACAATATGAAGCATTTATATATTTTCTAACATATCTGTAACGTGCACATATCCATAGACACTACATGCAGCAGTGGAAATAGTGTTCCTAGAACCTTGTTTAACATTTTGGGAAAAAACAAGACAAAAATAGTCTGAAATTAGTAGCGTCCATTATAATCTAAACGTGCTCCATACCCTGCTAAATTTGCTGGCTGATAACATTCGGACAACTTAAAAATAGTAGATGGCAAGGTTTCCCTGCAGACCTGGTTCCTCTATCTTTACAATATCTGATATCAAAAGTTGATGTTTTATTAATACTTAATTTGGCTGCAAAGGGTGTATCTCTCGATAATGCAGACAGGCCGTTCCTTGTATCTTCACAGGCGTTCCAATCTTACTGTCATATTTACTGCCCCATACTACAGCATACTAATCAAAGCACGTGGGAACAAGAACATTATGCAGCACAATGAGCTCACATGAACAAAGTCCTGATAAATGAGCATGCCGATATATTTAACACATTCTTGCCGATATATCTGTGAATCAGTTATGCCAAAATTTAAGTCATAGCAAAAGGCGTTCGAGGAAATTCGGCAGTTTGTTTTGAAGTAGTTAATTACAAAGGAATTGCACGAAAGAAATAACGATATTTTGGAGGAAATAATCTGATTTATTTGTATATCATTGTAACTTTTACATTTCATCACAATAATATCATTTGCAAAACGACCAAAAAAGTGAAAATGTGTACCGCATATAGCACAAGTCATCGGCACAGCGTATGCAAAGTAAAGGTGTGGGGAACAGCATTGAAAAATCCATTTTACTGGTATTATTACCCATACTTTTATTCTTCGGTTTATATATTTGTATGTATGATTTAATTACGTTATGTCACCTCTTAACCCCATAAAGTTTCTCCAACAACCTATCTAAGCAATGATAGTAATGATTGTATCTAATATGGTAACATTGTCAAGGGTGTCCCCGATGGATCAGGAGGAAATTAGCATTGCCAGGGATGCGCTGTAATATCAAATAGTGTCGGGAAGTCTCCCGGTGTTTAAGCAGGCAGGAGGATGTCAGGGCTACATCCGGCGCCAGCAAAGCTACGAACAGAGACGGGCAGACTATAATAGACACCGTGTATGTTTATGAGATACAACTAAAAGCTAAGTTCAAAACTAGAATCACGTATTGGGTAAGATTAAATGCCCGAAGACATAACTCAAAATAAAATCAATACAACGGAAATATTACATTAACTGCACGACCAAATATATCAGTGCAGCTACGTCTTCTTCATAACATTGTGACCAGATCACACACAATGGGGCGAACAGTACGGCGGCGGCAACTCCATCATTCAACGGTGCGACATTTAAGGACAAAAAAGTGTCACACCAGCGCAGAACGAACACAACTATCTCCACAATAAAACGACGACAAAAAGTGACACAACTATCTCCACAATAAAACGACGACAAAGGGTGACACGCCAATGACCACCGCTGTGAATAAAGCACGTGCGCTCGGGGTTGGCTGGCCAATAAAAGCCATTTACGATTATTGCGGTGACTCGCCCGATAAGGATACGCGCGGGACAACTGAAATAACGGCACATGCATGTCACACGTATATTGAGTGTTATCAACGAACCACAACAAAGCATCGCTTCGTTCGCCTGTTTGCTTGTGTGTTTTGTACAAATAATGTATGATATAATGACAGACACTCGCCTATTAGGCGATAATACCGACGGACACAGAACGTGCACCGAACAGCAGCCGGCCCCAGCATTTCCGACAGGGAGCGGAACAGTGGCCGGGGTCAGCACACGGGGAACAGCAGCCGGCTCCGGTAGGGGGCACAAAGGCGGTGCCAGCATGGATGGGACGCCCGCCACACAGCGGCGTCCATGACACAAACACCATCGAGAGCGATACCACACGAGAGGTGGTGTGGAACGCCTCCTCGAGGTGCGCAAGTGCTTCAGGCGTCTGCCTACGTGCCAACAAGCCATCTCAAATGCATGTGGCACTAGGCAAAACTGGCGTAGCCACCACCGGTGGAAGATCTCGTTCTGTCCACAAACGGACGGCGAACGTCACAGCTCGGCAACATGCGGAAATGAAGCGTCATTCTCATTCGGATGTGCCTCACTGCAGACAGAATTAATACGCGCGACCGCGACATATTTACTGTATATTATCCAGACGCTGTAGTGAGCTTGCGGCGTCGAAAGATTAGGTCATAGCCTGAGAATGGCCACAGCAAATTGGAAGCTACATACGAAACTAGGTCATGACCTGAAACCGAACCGCAGCTGCACGACAACCACGGTAATTATCTGAGCATAGACTTGCGACTACCCGAGAGACCAGATCACCAATTAAGTCCGTTCCGTGACTACGCTGTATTAGGTCCATCAACTTATGCTGAACTGGGCTATACTAGATACTTCATCACAACCTGAGGCCGACCTGCAGTCACAGGAGACTGTGTCATACCACGGTCTGACTTATGGCTACACGGAGACCCGGTCAGTCACAGGAGACTGTGCCATACCACGGTCTGACTTATGGCTACACGGAGACCCGGTCAGTCACAGGAGACTGTGCCATACCACGGTCTGACTTATGGCTACACGGAGACCCGGTCAGTCACAGGAGACTGTGCCATACCACGGTCTGACTTATGGCTACACGGAGACCCGGTCAGTCACAGGAGACTGTGTCATACCACGGTCTGACTTATGGCTACACGGAGACCCGATCAGTCGCAGGAGACTATGCCATACCACGGTCTGACTTATGGCTACACGGAGACCCGATCAGTCGCAGGAGACTATGCCATACCACGGTCTGACTTATGGCTACACGGAGACCCGGTCAGTCACAGGAGACTGTGCCATACCACGGTCTGACTTATGGCTACACGGAGACCCGATCAGTCACAGGAGACTGTGCCATACCACGGTCTGACTTATGGCTACACGGATACCTGGTCAGTCACAGGAGACTGCGTCATACCACGGTCTGACTTATGGCTACACGGATACCTGGTCAGTCACAGGAGATTGCGTCATACCACGGTCTGACTTATGGCTACACGGAGACCCGGTCAGTCACAGGAGACTGCGTCATACCACGGTCTGACTTATGGCTACACGGAGACCCGGTCAGTCACAGGAGACTGTGCCATACCACGGTCTGACTTATGGCTACACGGAGACCCGGTCAGTCACAGGAGACTGCGTCATACCACGGTCTGACTTATGGCTACACGAAGACTTATGGCTACCACGACCTGGTCAGCCGCCGATTACTGAAACACCAGTTGGCGAGCTGAAGAAGAGGGGCGTCACACCGGACAAGCTCCCCTCGTCGTCTCCACTTGAGGTGGCAAATACCCAACATTTTGGGACAGAACCCCAGACCCAGACGGCCCGACGTGACCCAGCCAGGTTTTCTAATACAAGTTGTTTGCATGTAAAATAGTAGCACTTGCCGTTTCTATTTAGCAAAGGTGACAGGCTGATCACACCACCTTCGACACTCTCGTTCACTCCCGGAACACGAATTAAAATCAACCACTTATGAGGACTTCCTTCCGTATCGGCAGGTTAGGTTAGGTATAACAACATGACGACTATAAAACCATTCTTAAACACATTGGTTAATATTTGTGATCTACCATAATCAATATAAGAACAGCAAAATTATGACCACCAAGATTCAATTAATTTTGTCAATAATCTGTAAAATGCTGCACCATGTATCTAATAATCATACCCATACCACTTCCAGATTCAGATATCCAAACTAATATTTTTAGCTTCCAAACTTCCATGGTAATACACCATAAAAGCAACATATGTGGTCTGCCTCGCTATCCTTTGATGCGTCGCGTTCGACTTCAGTCTGCGACCCTTTGGATTATAAATCCCGGTGCACACCACCACAGCTCAGCCGAGATCACCGGGAATTTTGTACTTTTGGAGACATATTGTAATACCTCAGCACCCGCTAGATCTGGCAACAACGTCTGCTCAAAGGCCGCTGGGCCGCCGGCTCCGCCTGCGATTGATTGGACTGCGCCGGCAAGCGGCCTGGTCCAGTCTAGTTGGTCGCCGTTTTTAATTCTGAAGCCGTGACGACCCTAGCAATTGTTTTGCTTGCACCATTCATTCTGTCCAGTCCATTCAGCCTTGCGCTATAACCACCAGGTCATCTATCTTTGAGCTAGGTACGACCGTCAAAACTATGTAAAAAATTGACATAAACCAAAAGCCTAAATAAGGGATAAAAGGTATCTCAATTTCATGATCTTTATTCATTTCAGTATTGCAACCCATACTAATCATGTCGGCGCAGTACTATTTCAAAAACATATTCACTGCGGCATATTGCAGCTCGCTTGCCATCTTATCGTTCGAAAAACGTGCTTACAAACCCTTTAAGTGCAATCTAAATCATAATAACTAATAATCCTGATAACAAACTAAACTAAACCCACCGCCACGAGTTCGCGATGCTCATTCAACCGACCGGCCACCAGAGACCGGAACGCCCGAAAAGTTCACCACTCAACTTTCTGGAAAGGCTGGCCGCGGCAGTGGTCGTTCGCTGGGGGCGCCAGAAAAGTTCCCGCCAAACTCCCGGTGTATGCATCCACAGTTCCCGCCAAACTCCCGGTGTATACATCCACAGTTCCGGCCAAACTCCCAGTGTATACATCCACAGTTCCGGCCAAACTCCCAGTGTATACATCCACAGTTCCGGCCAAACTCCCAGTGTATACATCCACAGTTCCCGCCAAACTCCCGGTGCATACATCCACAGTTCCCGCCAAACTCCCGGTGTATACATTCACAGTTCCCGCCAAACTCCCGGTGTAAACATCCACAGTTCCCGCCAAACTCCCAGTGTATACATCCACAGTTCCCGCCAAACTCCCGGTGTATACATCCACAGCTCCCGCCAAACTCCCAATGTATACATCCACAGTTCCCGCCAAACTCCCGGTGTATATATCCACAGTTCCCGCCAAACTCCCAATGTATGCATCCACAGTTCACCAACGCCGGCCGCCGGCCGGATTCCGTAGCCTGGCGTCCTTTCCGGACCGCGGGACGGTCGGTAGCCGGTGAACTGTGGTGGTGTACATCGTGTGTACACCATGGTGTACATGATGCACACCATGTATGTACATGTAAGTACATGGTGTGTATATCGTGTGTACACCATTGAACGGGGACTGCGAGATGCCCGACTTAACGAATGCATCAGGTAATCACTAATTACTGCAACACACATCAATGAACTTAAAAAACATCAGGTACTGAAATTTACGCCAGCTGACCCTCCACTCACCCACCACCAGAAAGGCATGGTGGCCATCATTAAACAAGGATGGCTGGAAAGAAGGCAGCATAGCAACAGCTACAATAATGCGATAACCAGCTAATGAAGAAGTTCATGTGTGTCGACGGTTATATTATGAGATACGGTTGTTTGGGAATGAATTGAAATTACTTACGCATGATTTGAGATTGATTTATATTTGTTTGAGCATACCTCAGACAAGCTTAGTTCAAAGTTGTGGAAGTATTTTTCCTGTCCCTTAATCTCATGACGTCACGGACTGACCGACAATACACATGGGCGTCGCCACCGCTGGCGTCCCTGGGGTTCGGATCCCAACTGAACTTTTTTTTTGTGGGGTCCGACCGCACCTGGCAAACTGGCAACCTTACAAAACATACGCATCTTTCCTAAGTTTCCGTGTTTCTGTACCAGTCGACATCTGAATCTGGACGGACCCGCTTGACGGGTCGCCGGGCGCGGGCCCGCAGCCATGCCACCGTGGCGGCTGGGGACGGCGCGGGTCCGCCGGGCGGGCGGGTCTCGGTATGCCACCGTGGCCTGGCTTGACGATGGCGCCACGGCGCGGGTCCCCCGGGGGGGGGGGGTTCTCCGTCACGGTCCATGCCACCGTGGCCCGCGACGTGTCCGACCAGTGGGTCCACCTGTCTGGCTGACCTGTCCCTAATTGGTGTTACGCTTGAAACGATTGTGCAACTATTGAATAGCATTGTAATTACAAAACTGCAACGTGGCTTTTCCTTCCCCACGGTGGAGCAAGAACGATCATCTCCATTGTGGCTTTGGTTGCCAGCTGCTGAATAAGCTTTCCTTATATAGTAATAGCCATTGATACGGGCAGGAACGCCAACCTGTAGAGGTTTAACACGCGCCCTGGAGGGCCTCTGAAAATTACGCGCACTGGAGGGGGGTGGCGGATTCCGCCCCCCTAAGATCTCGGCTCCTATTAAAGCTGGAGGAACGAAATTCGCAGGGTGGATGGGTACGGTAGTGAACTCTAATTCACACATCCCACATGACACAATTAGCAAATTGCATGACCTTAGGTCAATATCTTCAAGGTCAAATGAGATCACATTTGTCAAAATTATCTTGTTTTGCGTGGCTTAGCTTGTCATTGTTATGGATCGCTGTGATTGTGTTTAAATGCTCCAAAATGGGTATCAATGATGCTTTGAACATTACTAATGATGCAATGCAGATGCTAGATCCGACATTTGACCTCAGGTCACCTATATAGCAGCACTTTATCAGGTCAGTTACCTGTTCCAGTTACCGGAACCGGGCCGCCCGCCCAATGGGGTCTGAAAGTTGATAAAGATGTAGATGGCGCTGAGAGTCAATGGTCACCCAGCCTTCTTTGGCGAACCTAAAGCGCTATGTATTGTGGGTTAGGGAGGGCAGAATCTTTATATTTAAAAAGCCTATTGTACATTTTGTAAGCAGCGTATGTTGTTTGCGCGTATTTAATTATGTTGAATGTACTTCAGACACGTCTAGTTTGCTGGAATATTTACCATTAGTGCGCTAGAAATTAGGAGAAGCAAGCCAGAAGTATGGGTGTATGTGCGGTTCCCGGCTGCCATAAACGTGATACATCTATCAGGTTTCCAGCAGACTGCAAGGTAAGAAGGCAGAAAATTGATTTGAAAAACAACTATTGTTTGACTGCCTTTCTGTAAAAGACGTAGTGGGAACCATTTAGGAAAGCACTGGTAAGGTACCTAGGCGACATTAGGTACCAAGGTAAGTACGTATCTATTGTCCCGACTAAAGTATGGCACAAGGTTCACTGGGGCACATCAGCCCACAGTGAAAATATGCACCAATCCACACCAAGGGTGAGAAATTGACTCCAATCTGCACCCCACCCCCAATCCATAGCCAGGAATTTGTCATGGCTAATACCTAACATGCTAAGATTGGATTGTTAGCCTACTTAATTTGAAACTAATAATTTGAGTTCCACTCATAAGTTATGTTCAGTCAAATTAATTTCACCAAAATTCCATTGCAGGTTAGGTTGGGCAGTGGGTATCTGGTCACCTAGAGCTAGGTACCTTACCAAGGTAGTTGTTCATATGGGCCCCATTAGGGGCCCACACCCACCTCTCAGGGAGTCTGCACTGCTTGGGGCACTGACTCCCAGGGGCCCACATCTCTTGTGGGTCCTGTACACAGGAGTGGATCCAGAAAGCTGTCAAGGGGGGGGGACCTCATAGAGAGAGGGCCCATGCTGTGCCAGGATACCAGCCAAGAATGTCCTTCCTGGAGTAGGCAGGGTGGAAAGTGATGTTTGATGAGGCCTGCTAGTATTCCATGTTCCGGTCTTGGGGGGGGAGCAATGTCTGGTGTGACCCACAGGTATTCCATGTGCCAATCTTGGGTGGGGGGGTCTGACACTTGTGAAATTGTGCCCCATCTTGGGAAAATTATCGTACAGATTAAGGGGTTTAGGGTAGGCTTTAGGTCAGGTTTGGTCAGGCCGGGTTAGGTTTCAGCCCCACCCAATGTGTGATGCCTGCTAAATGAATACCGGAACTTCTCAGGGAACCTGCACATCCACTAGAGCGGTGGTTCCCAACCTTTTTGGTCCATTTCTCCTTTCGCCTCTGGCCAAACCTTCCGCTTCCCCCCTAAAAAATTGAAGTTATATTTGTATGTCACTCAAGACATCACTCAATGAGACAAATGCGTAATGGATCCCATCAAAATTTCCCCCCTGAAATACCGAAATTTCCACCCAGGGGAAATTTATCCCCGATTGGGAACCACTGCACTAGGGGGACCTGTAACTGTACCTCTGCAAGCCAGTGCTACCAGTCTGGCTGCTTGAAGCCAGGCATATGAGGCCTGGCCCAGCCTCCCATGTTCATGGGCACCCTTTGCACCCCCCCCCCACAACCTTTCTTCAACACAATATTTCCGAAATCCTTGGCCTAAATGACTTGCAACCCTAATAAAAGCCACATGCCAACACCGACTCCCGGCAACCCCACGCAAAATGCACAGCAAAGATGGCCGACGCCTCCTCGTCGGGTGACCATTGCGTACAGCGCCGCCCTGGTGGCCAAATCGTAGCTTTCAGACCCCATTGCTCCGTCGGGCAGCTCGGCGCAATCGGCTTCGCGAAGAAAGGAGTGAAGTACATGAATAAAGTACGGAAACGCAATGACAAACAGTAGTGCATTTATGACAACATTCCAGTTGATCAAGTTTGGTTCCATTAACCTGTCATGAACTTGACCTGACTTGACCTTGGTGACCTAACATGACCCTGAAACTATATAGCATATCAATATACATGAAACAAGTCGCTAGTATTGCCAAGAACACTTCCCTTTTGCGAATATACGGGAAGCGCATCAACGCCGATTTTTGTGGTCTGGCGCTAGGAAATTTTTGTATTTTAACGGCCCCAAACGTGAAAATTTTTGGGCCGATTTCCATTTTTCTTGCTTTAAACGACGCGCCGGTCATTTCTAAGCAGGTACGCAGAAAATCGCGTATATCGACCGGTAAAATCTGCAGTTATGTACGAAAAACCGGAGGGGTGGGCGGACTTCGCCCCCCCTCCAGTGCGCGTGTTAAAAGGACCCGGGTGATAACCTACGATTTGGTGACCACGAAAAAACGTTGCTTTGTCTCTACAATTGGGGAAGTGAGGGGGTTCGGTTGCTTGTGTCTGGGGTAGACAGGAGCATAGGAACATGGGAAGAGCAGAGGCTGGGCTTTCGGGCAGCTGAACTGAAAATAATGACCGCAAAAATAGAAACAGAAAGGATGTTGGACTCCAGAACCAAATTGACGGAATCTGACGTTGCTTAACGTGAAGTGGGTCACCTTGCAATTTCCCATATTATTCTTTATTAGAAAGGCAAGTATTAAATCTGCATTTCAAGGGATGCTTTGTGTTGAAAATTTGATGTTAACAATGGAAGCATTTTAATACAAAAAGTAATTTCTGAGAAACGGCTTGTTTTTACTTGTATTGTCATTGAACACAATTCGAGAAAGATGGTGAGAGTCATCTTCGATGATTTGCTGTTTTCAATTATTTACACGCCCGATATCCTGACGATATTTGAGGGTATATTATCAAATTGTTGAAAGCGCATGACAAAATTGTTCGCTGGAACGTTAGAATTGGACTCAAGTTCCATGATCATTGGGTTTTAAAAAAGTGAATTGATTTTTAATATCTTACTATTACCTAACCATATCTGTTGAAAGACCAACATATATCCCAAAGACCGGTCAAAGTCTGCCGGTGCCAGCCGGGCTTCCGGTCGTCACATTTGGCACGTCTTGTGCCAAATGACCCCAAAGGCCCCAAATGGTCCCAATGGCCCCAATGTCCCCAATGACCCGTTGGCCCGGCCGACGAGAGTGCGGCCAGCAATGGCCGGCCGTGCACGCCGTCTCTGTGTCAACTAGGTAGCCGAGGGGTCACGTCAACACTTCATACATCACACTGCACCAGCCGCCTGCCGTCCATCACTTCGGCCTTTGTCGCGGTCCACCGGGGTAAACAGCTGAGGGCGATGTCCGAGGACTGGAGGCTGAGCCTTGTTCGGCAAGCATGTGTACGGTGTAGTCGGAGTAAGCGGAACTATGACGTCACTCCGAACACAATTTTGCGCTTGCGGTCGACAAATGTTATAGAGATGAGACATTTGTGGTGTAATTGCGGGCGCGGTGTGTAACCAGTGACTAAAGTCGTGTTGGGTCGGCCCCGATTTTTTTTTTTTTTTTTTTGTACAATTTGTAACTTTATGGTTGTGGGGTATGACTCCAGCGTAATCAAGATCTAGAACCTGTGACTATGACTTATGCTGATGAAGCGGATGAGTCAGCTGCTTCCTGCCTTCGTTCAGATTTTGGATGATGCGTTTGGAAACATTGACGATGAGTGAAGATGGGTGGATGATGGATGGTTATGCAGTTAATATATACGTGCAGTTTTCGACATGGATATCGGACGTCAGACATGGGCGTCCGAGGAATAAGGGTTGGTTGGTTGGTTATTGGGGTTTAGGGGCGCATCGACTGCGTCGGTCATGCAGCGCCCGAGGAATAAGGGGAGCCACCGTGGCACGGCGACACCTGACGTCTTTAATTCAGGCATCTAACATTTACTCATGGAAATGAGGTAAATTTGAACTTTCAGGTCATTTCGAATTCATGAAATTTCTTTTTTGCAATACAATGTTTATGAATGTGGTTAACATGTGACCACCCATTTTCTCTGCAAATGCATACTTTTCAGTTGGCAGGCAAAATAACGCCAAAAAGACAAGTTGGACCTGAGTTGGACTTGAGTGCAATGCAAAGCCACAAGACACATCAGTGGACTAGGTAACTTAGAATATGTGGAAAGACTTATGGCATTAGATATGTACTCACTCAAGTATAGGAGATTAAGGGGTGATATGACTGAAATGTACAAAATAATTAATGGGCTAGATCAGGTCAATCTGAATGATGCCCTTCTATTTAGTCTATAGTGGTCATCAATTCAGGTTAGACAAATCAAGGTGTAGGACAGTTAAACGACAAAAGGTCTTCAGTCAAAGGGTTGTTGATCAATGGAATAGTCTGCCCGCTGATGTTGTGGGGGTCCCGCATTGAATGTATTTAAAACAGGGTGGACAAATTTGTAGGCTGGACAATCTTTTTTTGGTGTTCCAATTAGTGGTGGATGACGTAAGATTTTTGGTAAGCATGTGCACATGGTACAGGCCCCTTTAAGCAGGCATGGGTGGAGTTTGAAAATTATGGGTAGGGCACTTGATCCACTTGTGTGCTACGTGGGATCCAGTGAATAGGGCTTGATAGTTAAGGTAAGCATGGGTATGGGACGTTGGTGGATAGGTAAGCATGGGTGGATGTGTGGGATGTTGGTGGATGGTTTCTTTTGAATGTGTGATGTGATGTTGGTTGGGGTGATTAGTGTCTTTTTTTGTCTAGGCTTATGGTATCTTCCCATTACAGACTTAACCTGGATGGGCCCTTGTGGCTCTTATTAAGTCTGAACATTTTATGACTATGACTTAACACGCGCACTGGATGGGGAGGGCGAAATCCGCCCACCCCTCCCGTTTTTCGTACATAACTCCAGATTTTACCGGTCGATATACGCCATTTTTTGCGTACCTGCTTAGAAATGAACGGCGCGTCGTTTATAGCAAGAAAAATGGAAATCGGCCGATTTTTTTTCGAGTTAGGGGCCGTTAAAGGTAAAAAAATTCGTAGCGCCAGACCACAAAAATCGGCGCTGATGCGCTTCCCGTATATCCGCAAAAGGGAAGTGTTCTTGGCAACACTAGCGACTTGTTTGATGTATATTGATATGCTATATAGTTTCAAGGTCATCTTATGTCACGGAGGTCAAGTCAGGTTAAGTTCATGACAGGTTAATGGAACCAAACTTGGTCAACTGGAATGTTGTCATAAATGCACTACTGTTTGTCATTTGTACTGTTTATCATTGCGTTTCCAAACTGTACTTCACTCCTTTCTTCGCGAAGCCGATTGCGCCGAGCTGCCCGACGGAGCAGTCGGGCGGGCGGCCCGGTTCCGGTAACTGGAACAGGTAACTGACCTGATAAAGTGCTGCTATATAGGTGACCTGAGGTCAAATGTTGGGTCTAGCTTCTGTATTGCATCATTAGAAATGTGCAAAACATCATTGATGCCCATTTTGGAGCATTTAAACACAATCACAGCGATCCATAACAATGACATGCCAAGCCACGCCAAACAATACAATTTTGACAAATGTGACCTCATTTGACCTTGAAGATATTGACCTAAGGTCATGAAATTTGCACACAATAGAGTTCACTACCGTACCCATCCACCCTGCGAATTTCGTTTCTCCAGCTTTAAGAGGAGCCGAGATCTTAGGGGGGGCGGAATCCGCCCCCCCTGCAGTGCGCGTAATTTTCAGAGGCCCTCCAGGGCGCGTGTTAAGGGGCTTGGAGTTCGGTGATGTAGCAAAACATGATGAAAAGAGTAAAAATGTAACATAACCTAGGCTAGAATTTGGAACCTGTTAGAAGTTGTAATATGCTAGAGGAAAAATCTTGGAAAAAAAGGAAAATTTTCCCACTACTTTTGTCTAACAATTCTAATTAAGAAGTCTAACCAAACCTAGCCTAATTCATTTGGAAGAAGTTGAATAATTTGTATTGTGAAAACTACTGAAGAAAATTGTGAAATTCTTCCAAACATAAAAGAAAACCTAGCGAAACCTAACCACATTGCTTGCTTCATGGTGGTAAGATATGTGTAAAACTTGTCTTGTGGATACCTTAAGGTGCAATAATACTGGCAATGACTGGAAAGAATCTATTCAGAAACTAGGGGTGTCACTTTATATGCACAAAGGAAACTGGCTCCCAATAATTAATTTCCCCTTCCCAAGGAGACTAAAGATTAACCGTTTAGCTTTGAACTATGGAGGTGCCATTCCAGAATGCTTGAGTGCACCCTCTGCTCAGGAAGTTTTTTTTGTTCCCAGCTGAATTCAGACTGTTACTATTGGAATCCGTGACAATATTTTCCCTGTGAAGTGTCACGCTATATCACGCTTACACTTCAGCACAATGGGTATGTTGTGATGATTGTCTGTATTGTCTGGCTGCTGGGATACCTCATCATTGTCACAAAATGAGTCCACAGCTTCTGATGATTGGTGTGAGTTTAAACAGTGAATATCTTGCTGATATTTAGTTCCTGAAGACAGTAGATGCCAATGCTAGGTAAGCTTCAACAAGTCCATTACATGCCTTTTTCTGATTTGTACTCATGGGCTTCTATACAAAAACCAGATAACTACCCTATTTGTCTTCAAGAAAAATTATTCTTAATTTACTTTTCCTAATATTTTCTTTCCACTGCACTTAGTGTTTTTTTCACCCCAGGATTGGGGCACCAGGTGTACCTTTCCCTCCAGGGGTTGGCACACCTTTTGTACTACCTGGTGCACATGATGCACCTAGAGCTGTATGCTAGATGAGAGCCTTGCACTTCTGGCTTCACAAAGAACAATAACATTTTGCAGGTGCCATATTTCCTAGAAAGGAAATCCTCGAGCTGATGATACCATTTCCCAGTTACCAATTTTCAGGCCAGATCTACATCTTCAGTGTCAAAAGCTAACATAAATGCATAGAAGCCCATACACCAATTTGCTATCAAAAATATTTTTAAGATGCTTTCTGATGTGATTTGAATAATTTCATGTTCATTTCATTTGGAAATGACAAATTTTCAAGATATAAGCAATTTAAATTTAAAGTACTTATATCTCGGTTGGTTATTGGGGTTTAGGGGCGCATCGACTGCGTAGGTCATGCAGCGCCAAAAAGTACTTATATCTCAATGAGGTTCACCAACAAAATGTCAAATTCACTCAAGTACTATTCAAAAACACCAGAAAAAACATGTTTGACAATGAAGATACATGCTATTCCCTCTTTCTCCACCAAAGATGGGAAAGGTCTAGGGTTGAACATATGGCTTTGGTGGGGATATGTACAATGAAGAAAAATGCAAACTTGCAAGTAAAAAACCTAACCTGACCTTCCAATATTTGATCACCAAAAATTTCATAACGTTGGATTGCCTGTAGGCTGTAACCTACTCATGTTGGGTACTATAAAATGCACTGATGTTAGGTCGCCTAAAGCCCATTGACGTTGCATTGCCTAAAACCTACTGATGATGGATTGTGTAATATCATATCATTGTCACGAAAGGATTCTGCATCATCCATTGTGCCAATGCTACATGGTGTGACATGAAATAGGGAATATCTTGCCTACATGTGATTTACCAAAGAAATGGTAGATGAATATGCTACTAGGTAATCTTCAACAAGTCCACTCCATACGTTTTTTTCTCCAATTTGTGCTCAGGAGCTTCTACAGAAATACCAAAGGCCAAGTTAAACGGCAAGTAACCTTGAGTTAAAGCCATTTGATTTCTGCGCAGCTTTTTGGAAGAACAAGGCTGTAATGACCAAAAAGGAAGCAACAATCTGATTGATTGATTATTTGGGCTTAAGAGTGCATAATTTAACTGGCGGCCATGCAATGCGTGATATCTTCCTGGAAGTACGTATCTACCTATACCCCTGCCGTGACCCGTACTACTCCAGCCTCGTCTTAACTGCGTCAGCCACGCACATGTTAACTTGCAGTCGGAGATTACGCGATTTTCCGCCTGCAGTCTACAAATGTGTGACGTCATAGCAAAGTGCCTGATGCGAAACTCTGACGCGTCTGATTGGCTCCTTCCTTTCCGCTTACTCCGACTACACCGTATACATGCTTGCCGAACAGGGCTCTGGTCAGCGGTGGCATGCTGACCGACGTGGGTGATGGCAGCCAATGTTGGGGCAGATATTCACCCATGCTGATCGACGTGGGTCATGGCAGTCAATGTTAGGGCAGATATGCACCCATGTTTGTCGGTGTCGGTGATGGTAGCCAATGTTGGGGCAGATATTCACTCATGCTGGCCGGTGTGGGAGATGGCAGCCAACGTTAGGGCAGATATGCATCCATGCTGCAAATATTCACCCATGGGGCAGATATTCACCCATGCTGGCCTATCACTGTCGACCGTCTGGGCCATGTGCCACGCTTCGGCGCGAAGCCCCCAACAGTCATTGAGGAGAACACCATCACAGACAACCGAAAGCCAACCAAACCGGCGCGACTGCCAGCGCTTCGCATTAACCATTACCTTCGGCGCCAAGTGAGGGTCCACCTGGTATCAGGGGCGCCGTTTTATCGACACAGACGCCGTCGTCCGGCGAGCACCAGTCTGCTCAAGGTCGCCAAACAAAGGCCCGTCTATCCACGCTGCCATACTATCGCCACCCCTCCCGCGACACCCAGTGCCGAGTTCATCACGGCGTGACTAACCCAACGAGTTAGTCACGGGTGCGTGCATATGGCGCCGCGTCGCGCCGTTGTCTCAAACACCTTACACGAGTTTTCTTATCGCATTTCCCGGACGACTGGAGAAGACTGGCTGGCTTTCACGACGTAGAAAGCGCAGCTGTACAAATCCAACCACCAACGCAGGCGACTGAATGCACGTGCTGTCGACGTCCAATTCTAACAGGTCAGGTAGCGGATTAAGAAGAATCAAAATCGAGAGGGGGGGGCGTCGGATCATCGAGTGCTCGGAACGAGGGCTAAGTACCGGGAAGCGTGCTGGTCGTCCATCCGATACTGCGTCACTTCATAGCAGGCATGCGCCGCCGCTAATCTTCACGAGCAGGAAAACTGACTGCTGGGGAAGTCCATTACCAGGCGACCAACGGGTGACACCGCCATACGAGCGATTTCAACCTAAGTGGGTGTATAGGGTAGTCATGGGCGCTGAATCAATCTGTGAAAGTTTTAGCTTCGTACTGGCAGCGACCTCGGAGATATGGCCTGAGGAAATTGTCATAGGTCACATTGCAGGTCAATCTTTGAGAGTGATTATCTTCGGTACTTTAAAACCTAGGATAAACATATAGCATATCTGTAGAATCGCAAACACCTCTTCTTTTCAGTTCTGGGATCGGTTTTTAATTTGGACAAATTTCGAAGCTGTGGCCGTTTTACCTCAGGTCACGTGACCTCCCGTGACCCCCAAGCCACTTGATATTCACATTTGTAACCACATTTACTATAGGAGTCATTGATTGTCTTTCGAAGCAATAAATAAAAATGATGTATATTTACTGATAACTATTAATAAATTGCCTTCATTCTACCCGAGTTTATTGATTTTCGCACGTTTTGCTGAGTGGTCGGGTCAGTCTTTTGCTAGCGATTGACCCCCAAAGCTCATAGGGCTATGATTCGAGATATGCACTTATCAGGCATGATGAGATGAATCCGAACGTGCCCGATTTCATGACCTCAGGTCACCAGGTCATCTATACAGTCCAGGTTAAATACATCAGTGGAAGTGAGAATGGTAATGTCGGAAGACGTTTTGGACCCATAGTAGTGATATAGGTGCTGATTTACACTTAAATAAATATTCAATGTATGCCTGTTGCGTAGTCAATGAGAATTATTGGCAAAATCATTCACTTCATAGTTCTGGTACTCCCACCTTTGTGTTGCGGCTCGCGCGGTCAATCGCAGCTAGTCGGCAGCGAAACTGATAACGGTCGATCGAGATGTAAAATATTGAGTCGGGTCAGAGTTTTGGGGTCAGTCGGGTAGCGATTGACCCCAAAGCTCATAGGGCTATAATTTAAGATATACACTTATCAAGCATGATGAGACAAACCCGAACGTGCCCGATTTCATGACCTCAGGTCACCAGGTCACCTACCCAGGTCAGGTTAAATATATCAGTGGAGGTGAAAATGGTGATGTCGGAAGACGTTGGAAAGTAACTTCAACTTTACCTTGATGTTTGCCAGCCATGAGAGCTGAGAGGTTACCGTGAATAATTTTTAGAGATAGCATTAATATGCCGACATTTATTCATTTCACATGCAAAGTTAAAAACAAACACTGGCAACATACCACCATATGTACCTATATGCATAATAACAATAATATCGACGTAGGAATAAACGAATCCTCCAACAACAAAATTCCGTATCCACAAGCCAATGAAAATCTCATCACGCGTTTTTGTATTGGCATACCTACATTCGCTCACACTTGATCACCTAAAATCAACTACATATCAACGCTTACCTACTCATCCTTACATACGCGAACGTAAACTCCTGCATTACTGGATGATGTTCAGAGACAATGATGTGAAACCGGTCAACTGGTCTAAACTTATCAAACCTTTGTGTGCCCTTGACAGTGAGAGCCTTGGTGAACCGCTCTTTAAGGGATTCAGTCACTTTTGAAATGCAATCTTTGGAAACGAATAGGAAGTGAATGACCGAAATTATTATTTTTGTTTTTCACTGAGAAATCGGTGCATATCTTCAGCACTCAGAATCTGGTCCTGGCTGGGTCGTCTCAAACTCTCCATAGCCGTCGCCCTTTTCACAGGACCACCAACACCATCGCATACGCTTTTGCCATGGGAAGTACCGAAAAAGTGCCACTCGCAGTCAACATCGAAATTTTCACGGTGACGGCACACATTCACAAAATTTAAACGGTTCTTGTACTGACCAGCGCATCCGTCTGAAACGTAGCGAATCTTTCTTAAACCAGGGACACGTGACTTCAGAATAGGAACTAAGTGTTGTAAGAACGCGTGGACAATAGCAGCATTGTGCTTCAGTGCATCGGATATAACACAAAAACTCTGATGGAGTTGTCCTCTTTTAATAAGCTACAAACGGATGAACCGTCACTTGAGGAGCGTCCCAATGATAACTCTGTACCTCATCCTGTACAACGCAGGTATAGTTCTCGGCAAAATCGCCTAAAACTACTGCCTCACCCACATCGACTGAATCCTTCAACTGCTGAAAAGCACGCCCCTGTTCCTTAGACACATGATGTCTGATCAGATTGCGGATCGTCTTAGACAAGGTCGTCATAAACGCGTCACACGGCTCAATATTTTACATCTCGACCGACCGTTATCAGTTTCACGGTCGACTAGCTGCGATTGACCGCGCGAACCGCAACACAAAGGTGGGAGTACCAGAACTATGAAGTGAATGATTTTGCCAATCATTCTCATTGACTACGTAACAGGCATACATTAAATATTTATTTAGGTGTAAATCAGCACCTATCTCACTACTATGGGTCCAAAACGTCTTCCGATATTACCATTTTCATCCCACTGATGTATTTAACCTGAACCGGATAGAAGACCTGGTGACCTGAGGTCATGAAATCGGGCATGTTCGGATTCATCTCATCATGCCTGATAAATGCATATCTCGAATCATAGCCCTATGAGCTTTGGGTGTCAATCGCTAGCAAAAGACTGATCCGACCACTCAGCAAAACGTGCGAAAATCAATAAACTCGGGTAGAATGAAGGCAAATTATTAATAGTTATCTGTAAATAAACATCATTTTTATTTTTTGCTTCGAAAGACAATCGATGACCCTTATAGTAAATGTGGTTACAAATGTGAATACCAAGTGGCTTGGGGTCACGGGAGGTCACGTGACCTGAGGTCAAACGGCCACAGCTTCGAAATTTGTTCAAAATTAAAAACCGATCCCAGAAATGAAAAGAAGAGGTGTTTGCGATTCTACAGATATGCTATATGTTTATCCTAGGTTTTAAAGTACCGGAGATAATCACTCTCAAAGATTGACCTGCAATGTGACCTATGAAAATTTCCTCAGGCCATATCTCCAAGGTTGCTGCCAGTACGAAGCTAAAACTTTCACAGATTGATTCAGCGCCCATGACTACCCTATACACCCACTTAGGTTGAAATCGCTCGCATGGCGGTGTCATTTCCCAATAATTTTGGTCGCCTGGTAATGGACTTCCCCTGCTTCGAGATCCACGTTCTGACTGGCAAGTAAGCAGTACCAGATAACACAGGATAAAAATGACGCAATTCGAGGGGACTGCAACTTGTAGCGATACAGGAACTGTCGCCTTGCCGCAGGTGAACCAACTAATACCGAAGGTGAGGAGACAATTGTAATAGTCGTCCTGTGCTCTTTGTTCATGCGTAAAAAAGCAATTTACGATTCACGCGCTATCCGTTTCGCTCATACACCTCACCGCCAAGTAACTAAGCATGCTCTACCAGTTTTTTCTTAGACACAGGGAAACCATTTTGAGACATCTGGTTGCCCAAATAGACTACCACAGCGCACGCCAGATGGCACTGTGGCTGCTGCAAGCAACAGCAAAGGCGGGCGGGAACCGACCGAACTACCGCCGAGCCCAGTATGGTGTGGGTGGCCGAGCGGTGAAATGGCGTACCCATCCTCCAGCGGGAACGATGTCCAAGTCGCCGAGCTCGGACTCACGGGCCTCCAACTGTTCTCGGTAGACACACACCACCAGGAGGACTTTGACTAGTATTGATCGGATGGCAATATCCCAAAAATCAATTCTTGAATTTATGCCCGCCAACGCACCAAATTTGCTTCCAAGAAGGAAGGCGATCAACATCCGACGCCAGAAGAGCGGTCCCGTACAACCACGCTACAGCCAACTCCTCCGGTGATCGTTGTGCGGAGCCTAGTCATCGGATCTCTGACATTTAAGGGGTCGGCTACTCCAATCTGATTCAATACTGAACTGACCTGGTTGCTGGGACGCAGTGTCGTACACCGGGCCAGCTGACCTGACACGACACTGATCTGCTCTGGCCGCCGGAACTGGGCCCGCTGACCTAACACTGACCTGCTCTGGCTGTCGGACATCGAACCCGCTGACCTGCTCTGACCGCCAGAGACTGGACCCGTTGACCTGACACTGACCTGCTCTGGCTGCCAGACACTTGACCCGTTGACCTGACACTGACCTGCTCTGGTCGCCGGACACCGGGCCTGCTGACCTAACACTGACCTGCTTTGGCCGCCGGATACCGGACCCGCTGACCTGCTCTGGCTGCCCCACACCGGACCCACTACCCTGACCTGACACAACACTGACCTGCTCTGGCTGCCGGACACCGGACCCGGTGTCCTGACACTGACCTGCCCTGGCTGCTGGACATCGGATCCGCTGACCTGCTCGGGCCGCCGGACACCGGGCCAGCTGCCGTGACCTGACACAACACTGACCTGCTCTGGCCGCCGGACCTCAGTGCCGTACACGAGACCGTGTTGGTTGTGCAGGATGGGCCGCTGAGTGGGCTGCGTGTAGACGGGCGGCGCCGTCTGCACCACACCCACGTGGCCGGGCGCAGACTCCGACTCGCCTGTCGACCACACCAGTCACATCAGTCACATCGAAGCAGTCTCGGGTCTGGCCGCAGTCGGCCAGAACAGCACAAACAGCGGTAGCAGTCACAGCAGTCGACATTACCGGGCGTCACCTGATCACGTGAAATACAACACAACACAATACCAGGGTAACCGGACAAATGTACGTACGCAAATGTACGTAAAGCTAATGTACGTAAGCGCAAACGCATGCGCAAATGTACGTACGCGCAAATGTACGTAAGCGCAAATGTACGTAAGAGCAAATGTACGTAAGCGCAAAAGTACGTATGCGCAAATATACGTAAGCGCAAATGTACGTAAGCGTAAATGTACGTAGGCGCAAATGTACGTACGCACAAAAGTACGAAAGCGCAAATGTACGTATGCGCAAATGTACGTATGCGTAAATGTACGTATGCGTACATGTACGTACGCGCAAAAGTACGTAAGCGCAAAAGTACATAAGCGCAAAAGTACGTAATTGCAAGGGTGCGTAAGCACAAAAGTACGTTGGCGTAAATGTACGTATGTGCAAATGTACGTAGGCGCAAATGTACGTAAGCGCAAATTTACGTCGGCGCAAAAGTATGTGGGCGCAAATATACGTATGAGTACGTAATTGAAAATGTGCGTAAGCGCAAAAGTATGACAGCGAAAATGTATGTATGCATATATGGACGCAAGCGCAAAAGTACGTATGGCAGATGTACGTAAGCTCATATATACCCAAGCGCAAAAGTACATATGGCAAATGTACTGATGGCAGATATACGTAAGAGCAAATGTGCGTATGGCAAAGGTAAGTAGGCGAATGTATATAAGCACGAATTTACGTATGACATATGTACCTAACCAAATGTACGTAAACGTAAAGGTGCGAATGCGTAAATGTACGTACATTTGCGCATACATACAATTGCACATACGTACATTTGTGCTAACGTACTTTTGCGCATACGTACTTTTGCGCTTACGTACATTTGCGCCTACGTACATTTGCGCCTACGTACATTAGTCATACGTACATCTGCGATTACGTACAATTGCTATACGTACATCTGCGCTTACGTACATTTGCTTACGTACATCTGCCATACGTACATTTGTCCTTACGTACATTTGTCCTACAATCCAATACCAGGCGTCACCTGATCACGTGAAATACAACACAATAAAATACCGGGTGTCACCTGATTACGTGAAATACAACACAACACAATACCGGGTGTCACTTGATCACGTGAAATACAACACAAGACAATACCGGGTGTCACCTGATTACGTGAAATACAACACAACACAATACCGGGTGTCATTTGATCACATGAAATACAACACAACACAATACCGGGTGTCACTTGATCACGTGAAATACAACACAAGACAATACCGGGTGTCACCTGATTACGTGAAATACAACACAACACAATACCGGGTGTTATTTGATCACATGAAATACAACACAACACAATACCGGGTGTCACTTGATGACGTGAAATACAACACGACACAATACTATGCACCACCATAGGGCGCGCCCACCAGCCAGCGAACCACTCCCGACTGGAACCACTCAACTGATGATCACACGGACGAGGCGGAAACATCTAACACCGCATCGGCTACGTCGGAACGGTTCGCTGCGCCCTCAGGGTGGACAGCGCACGGGTCCGGACGGTGCCGAACGGACAGGTGGAGAGGGGGGTCGGCTACATCTTGATCGTGACTGATTGACGGGTGACGTCAACGGCTTGGGGACGGAAATGCGGTGGGACAGCTGACGTTTTTGAAACCGGCATTTTCATGCAACGTCCGTAGGTGCAGGCTTAATCGCTACGAAGCCTCGACGTGCACACGCCGGTCAGGCTGATTGATGGACCGATGCGGTGATGGATGGACGACGGCTTGGCAGACAGCGCATGGCGTATAAAACATGCACCAGTCGCAAAATACCGTCGATCGAGACGGAGAACACCATATCGCCGCTGACGACACGACCATCGAGGCGAACGGGTGGACGAGCTGCGCTGTCTGGCATCACACCCGCATGCGCTTGTGTAATGATACCCCGAGTGATGCAATGGAAATGTGCGCCATCAGCGTCATCAAGTCAGCGTCATCAAGTCGTCACTTGGTTAGTTAAATCGCCAGCATAATAGCCAAACGCATGACATGGACCAATCATACGAGCTCATATCAGTCAATCGGACAGATTATGGTAAGCATCGTACAACTTTAAGGGATAGTAGCGTCCCAAAATCCATCTTGAGCATCAGAGCGGAAAGTTATTCTTAGTTGTTCAGATTTGGGCGCGTCAACTGCACTAGTTATACAGCGCCCAGCTTGAAAAGTACCATAAAAGGGGCACATTTAAGTAAGCAATAAGTACAGTAAGTGGCTTCAGAACACATCATTTTCTAGTGAAGATCTAGTCTACTGTAAAACGAACGGTGTCAACCAAAATATAAGATGCCATTTTCTGATTCTTGGTTGTTTTCGGTTTGATAGCCATTTTGAGTGCAGGAGCAGGAAAAGATGGCAGTAGACAATTAGTTGTAATATTGTGAGTTGGAACAAAAAATACCAGCAACTGGGTGTCTTTTTCTACCCTAATCTGGACAACTTGGGACGTTGCGGGGCATATAATCGAACCAGCGATCTAGCGAAGTCTGCCAACGAGTCAGAGCAGACGGAGCTGCGTAAGTCTTAGACTGCCCTCAGTCTGCTTATCATCGACATTGAAGCACAAAATCACATTAATTTCACGAGCATGGTGTGAAAACTACGGCGACCGCAAGGTGACTGGTTAAACCCCCGACAGTGACCTACTTCAATTGTCCTGGAAAGTCAACCAAACGAGGTAGACAAAGAATATAACCACGCGCACGGATGGAGCCTATGTTTTGCCAATTACTCTACCTTCTTAGCTAACTTGAAACAAAATTTAACCCCATATAAATTATTTGGCGCTCTGGCGAGGAACATAGCATTTCATCAATATCACACGATGACCTTCCCTCGATGATTAGAGAAAAAAAACATTCGAAAGTTACATTGATCTTGGTGTATATTCAGTTACAACCCTTCGTCAAACCACACAAAATAAGCAATTCCAACTAACGGTCGAATTCTTACTGCCATACTGTATTACCTATGTCGATGTCGTGCCTTGCCAGGCCTAGGCTTTTTGATTCCGGAGACGCCTTCAATGATGATACGTACAAGACATACATTTATGCACATTTGCTTACATTGGTCACACACGCCGGTGCCTACTGCATTTTTTTTTAATCGAAAGCACTAAAGTTAACTAAAGTAAACTAGTCATTTTTTGTGGGGGGGGGGGCGGCTCCTTTCATGCCTATCGTATTTATCTGCTTTTCCTTGGTAGACACCCTGCATTGCTGCACCAGGACGGAGGAGAGAAGAAAAAAACAATCCGGAAGCTACTGTTCATCACAATCGGCATACGCACATCTCGTTCCTGGAACATAACATATTTGACATGCACGTTATACACACACTGTGGATACATGCCTAACAAATCTATCCACTGTGGATACATGCAAGGTAAAGGAAATAGTGAGAAAGTCTGGTGACCTAAAAGCGAAAATAGCCTAGAAAAACGACAGCAAATTGCGCACTTCTTTGATTCATTCAGTTTTTACTAAGCCCAGGTGCCCAGGAGGACAGCGTTGCCACACCTGTAGGTCAGGTTCCAACGGAGACTGCACCCAAAAAACGTAGGATACAAAATGTTTTGCAAGCTGTGTCGGGCTACATACATAGGAGAAACAAAACGCCCAGTCCGACTCAGATTCAACGAACACATTCGGGAAATGTTAAATCAAACAGCCGACACCCCTTTTGGAGACCACTTCAGAAACGCCCACGCACAGGATCACCATACATCTATTCCCTTTGGACCTTCGGATACTATTCAAAGCGAAAGACCATGTGGATCGGAATATCGCTGAGTCATTACTCATTAAGGAACATAAACCTGACTTAAACTCGAACACAACCTCGTGGCCGATATTATGATACGATTAGTCGTTAGGCATGTATCCACAGTGTGTGTATAACGTGCATGTCAGGCATGTTATATTCCAGGAACGGGATGTGCGTATGCCGATTGTGATGAACAGTAGCTTCCGGATTGTTTTGTTTATCCTCCGTCCTGGTGCAGCAATGCAGGGTGTCTACCAAGGAAAAGCAGATAGATACGATAGGCATGAAAGGAGCCCCCCCCCCCCCAAATAACCAGTTTACTTTAGCTAACTTTAGTGCTTTCGATAAATATTTTTACAGTAGGCACCGCCGTGTGTGACCAGTGTAAGCAAATGTGCATACATGTATGTCTTGTACGTAGCATCATTGAAGGCGTCTCCGGAATCAAAAAGCCTGTGCCTAGCAAGGCACGACATCGACATAGATAATACAGTATGGCAGTGAGAATTCGACCGTTAGTTGGAATTGCTCATGTTTTGTGGTTTGACGAAGGGTTGTACCCAGGTCCTTGTCATCCCCATGCCTTCCAGGGGACGAGTGGTCTTGGGGTAAGATGCTCGTCTCGCAATCGAAAGATTGTGGGTTCGAATCTCACCTGTCGCTACTCTTCGCCCGCGACCAATCGGCGTGAGAGATTGGCGACGCTATATGACTCAACGGTCGACGTGTCGTAAAACCAATAACTAACCAACCAACCATGCCTTCCTGCGCGTCGCCTCGAATGGTACAAATGACGTCATCTGGGGTACACCTTTAGGGCCGTTTTAATGGTTCGCTGTATATTAAAATCAAAATATTTTCAATTCAACTCACTTTCTAAATCTTCTAATATCGCGTCTGTGCTCTTAGAATCTTGTTCAGCTGTTATTTTATAAGTTTCAGTTAGGCTGCGAATTAGACGACCACCATCACGAAACGCAGCGTTTTAGGGGCACACTTTTCCCAAATTCTTAGATGACGCGGTTGAGTCAAAAATGGCGTAATTGTTTACATAGCTCTCTTGTAAGTTCTGTGCTTCATTTCACACCTTGTGTTCGCTGTCCCCGCGTTTTAGTTGAATTTTGTTTTATTGTGTTGTGTTGTGGTGTATGTTGTGTATAGTTGCACGGTTAGCTGTAGATTTTGCTGTCGTTAATTAGTGATATAAATTGAGATGTGTTTCGCATTAGGTATCTAATATGTTGATGCCGCTTATCCTGTAGATTTGCAGTTTCAGGTAATTTCTGATTTCACGGAATGACTTTTTCTAGTGCAATGCTTGTGAATGTGCTGAACATGATGTGAACACTTATTTCCTCTGCAAATGGATAATTTTCAGTTGGTAGGCAGCATACCATGCAAAAATGGGCTTGGAGTTGGGTAATATAGCATAAAAGGTAATGTTCCAAATGAAGAAAAATGATGTAGCATAACCTAAACTAACCTAGCTTAGCCATCTATGCAAGAAAGCAATTTATTTTTGTTAAAACGGATTTTTTTTAAAGCATTTTAAAAAATGTTCAAATTCATAAAAACCTAGCCTTACCTAGCCTATCCTGAACTGTTTTTGAAGAAAACTCAATTAAAAGAAAATCACCCATACCCCAACTTTTTTTCTAACTTCCCACAAAACCCTAACCTAGCTGAAATTATATAAACATAACCCCCTTGTATGCTTCATGGAGGTATAATGTGTGTAAAACGTGTTCAGTTGTTACCTTAAACTGTAATAATCTATCCTACATATTGTGCTTATCCTACATATTATGATTGAGATAGAGAAGGTGGCCTAAAATTCAGTGTCAGTATCCTAGGGTTTATTTTTCAAACATCTGGAAGGATCATCTGGAAATAAAAGTTTTTCAATCAACATGCTTAAGTTTCCAAGAGATGGGAATACATGCAAGACTTAGTTGACAAAGTGAAAAAGAGCTGATAGAGTTAATGAAACCAACTCATTAATTTGGTCCAACCACTTTACCTCTGATGATTATGATCCTGGCTATCTGATGCAGCTGAAGCTGATGCTGGAATGACAATACCTGCCTCTTCCGAAACCTGGTGCCATTCCATGAATTAACCTGCCTACCAGATTTGTATGGTATGAAGTGTTGAATCATGTATGTCTGTTGTGCTTGCTGTATTTTGGAGAATCTTATCCTTGCATAGCTAAATGAAGAACCAGTTAAACTAGTTTGATGCCACTTCAATTCACATGAATATAGCACGACCACCATCAGTAAACTGGGACTGGAGCGTGACGGCCTTGCTGTCGTTGCCGGCTTCGTCGCCTACAAAATGAGGCGTTTCAATACAGCGCTTGGCTGTTCGACATCTGAAGCACCGGAGGCGCTCCTGACAACTGTGTCCAGCTCTTGGCTCACCACAATCGGTTGCGGCCGGCTCTACGTGCCACAGACCTGGTAGACGGTGCCGGTAGACCAGTTTAATTATTATTTCTGCTCCATCCTGGGCCCAACCTGCACCGGCGAAGCCAGCATCGTGAGGCGCCTGGTAGGCGTCATCAGCAGCCGGCAGCCGAGGCTAGATGTCTGTGTGGCACGGAGGCTGACTCGAGTTGGGATGCATGTGCGCATCGGCTGGTTGCACTAGAATTCTGCTCGGCAGAGCGCAGAGAGGCGGGCATCTAGGCAGGTGCGCCAGCATGTCACCAGCCAGCGATAGGATGTCCACCCTCACACTGCCGGTCATCTGTCACCGTCCCTGCTGTGTATCGTGTCGTGTCGCCCGGTTCTGCTCTTTTTCTCCGTGTTTGCTGCTGCCGCCGTGACCGCCAGCGGACTGGCGGCGCCCCCTGTGCTGCCCGTCCTGGCGGCACTTGGCACTGCCTTCGTGTCACCCGATCCTGCCGTATTGTTAGCGTGTTTTGCTGTTTCGACGGTGACCATTGACGGGCTGGCGGAGATCCCTGTACCGGCCCGTCCTGGCGGCACTTGACAATGCTCTCGTATCGCCCGGTCCCGCTGTCCTGTTGGCGTGTTTTGTTGCTGCCGCTGTGACCAGGGGCAGACTAGCGGCGCTCACTATGCTTGCCCGTTTTGGCTGCACTTGGCACTGCTCTTGGCTCTGACAGTGCTATGTGGCAGGTGTGACGTACGCCACTTCATTGTTGCTTGTATCTATCACTTGGCCTATGAACATTGATTGAAAAGAACGACATGCAAAGTCCCTTTGCTCCACCAACTTTGATTGCAATCATTCATTCATGCTCTGAACCGGAACCAGCACAGAAGCCGACTAGGTCGACTACGCCAACGCGTAGGAGCGTTTTGGAATGATCCAGATCGAGTCCTGAGCGCATTGCTTGGGAATGCCACCAATACATGCCTGGCCGCTTTTGGAGCCCCATGTTTCCAGTCCGTCGGTGGAATGTAGCCTCCTAACTAGAGTGAAATTTTACTTACTTTTGGGAGGCGTCAGTCAGTTGGAGGCCCTTTAAGACTGACGTGAGCCCACCTTCCCCCAATAATTTCATATTTTAACATGTGGCGCTAATGTGGCCTAGCGACTGAAGGTCTTCCTGTTACCTCCAGGCATTGCGTCCCCCAAATCATTTTCTGAAAGTTCCACCCCTATTGCTGAGCTGGCACGAGGGCTTACAGATGCCCCATAAAAAGGAATGTCTGCCTCTCACGTGCTCCATATGGTCCTGTCGATCTGAGGAAAAAAATTGTCACCTTTCTTGATATCTAAATCTGGGGCGTTGCCGCATATAGAGGGGGATGAAAAGGTGTTTCGGTTAATTACTTTTGCAATGCAACACCACAAGTAAATTTGATACAGATTGGGGCTCTCTTCCCCCCCCTCCACCTGGCTCCATCATGGCGACGACCACGCCTCAGATACGTCCTTACTGCATCCCGCCGCGGTAGGATGTTAATTATCTGCCGTATTTGACTTGTCCTACCTCCCTTTGCACGCTCTTTCGGGTATAATATGCGCATGAAAGGTATTGGAGATCCCTTCCGGGACTATTACGCTCTACGTTTTGCACCTAAACCTCTTAAACCCTCGTTTTCTCCCCCGTAGTGTACACACGTTGCGTATCTTCGAAGCGTGTAAGCGGCTGGCCCATGTTAAGTGTGTACCCCTGATGACGTCATTTAAGGACCTGCGCTAAAAGCTGCGCAGTAGGGATGACGTCACCTGGTATATATCGCCTTGGTTGTACCCGAATATATACCAAGATCAAAGTAACTTTCGACTGTTTTTTTTCTTCTAATCATCGAGGAAAGGTTCGTGTGATATTGATGAAAAGTTAACCTCGTTGAAAAAAAAAACAGCCTGACACCGCCTCCCGCACTGCGACCTGACATCGCTTCCCGCACTGCCTCCCGAACTGCGATCTGACACCGCTTTCCGCACTGCGAGGTGACTCAGTCGCGCTGCCAGTGCTACGAGCAGTGCGCTTGGAGACACCGTTGTTTAGGCTGAAGAGAACCCAGCTGTGGTGAAGCTGCGACGACAGTCGGCCCGAAATGCTGCACAGAACCACTGTTATTTAGGCTGAACAGAACACGGCTGTGGTGAAACGCACCCGAAAGCTCCATTCCGCTACGCCACGCTGCGATGTTTTGCGAAAAACGGTTGACGTCGGTTCCGGCCGGCGTGCTTGCCGCAGCGTCAGCAACAGTGCGAAGGGGGAGCGGTGCATAACTAGTAAGCAACAGCTACTCATTCATAAACCATCGGCACTCGACGGCACTACAACACAGCGGCCAGGCTTGCAGTTGGGCCGCACCTATGTAGACCCAGCGACCCCACCAGGTGCCGCGCAACCTGGCCAAACCGGGGCAAACCCCACCGGCCCCACCAAACGGCGCGTAATCTGGCAAACTGAGGAAGACCCCAGCGGTCTTCACCAGGCATCATGTAATCTGACCCACTGGGGCAGACCCCAGCGACCCCACCATATGCCGTGTAATCTGGCCCACCGGGGCAGACTCCAGCGAACTCCACCTGACGCCGTGTATCCCGACCCACCGGGGCAGACCCCAGCGGACCCCAACAGACGCCGTGTAACTTGACCCACAGTCGCAATTCCCAGCTGACCACCAATCCATCAACGACTCCAACTTGGAGGAGTGTGTCGCCTGCAGGCGCCGTGCAATGAGTCGACGGCACCAGCACATTCGGCACAGCCGCCGCCAAACACGCAATGTCGCTATGTCAACACTTCAACAAACGGTCCCGATTTCGCCGAATTTATGTGGCAAGCGAAACGTAATAAAAACCTGCTATCAAGTCGTGCGAGAATGTATACCTTTCAACTTCCTAAATGGACGTCCTTGAATTTTCACAGCCATACACTAAAACGCAGATATTAGCTGCACCAATCCCGACTTCCTAATCCATGGCGTCAACATCCTGT